>JAOUZG010007800.1:308168-344999 GCA_026289955.1 Argiope argentata | reverse complement strand
GCGGCTAGCGTTTTCACCTTTGGCGTGCGTTTTGCTCGCTCGTAACAATATATTTCAAATACGCTTTTAGCCAAATTAAGTCGACAACTTATTTAAATAAAGCCTGATAGTTATTCAAGTCTCATGCGCTATAAGCAAAATTTCGTAAAAACATTTTGATTCACTAAATATATTTTCCAAACTATATTTTGTACATTATTTTTTCAACCCTCAATCAAGAAATAATACCAAAGAATAAATCAGCAATTTTTAATTCCATTTTATTAAATAGTTGAGCAGAACAATTATCAGAGCGGCTAAAAGTCAAGAAAGAAACCCACCAAAATAATTATCAGGATGCTTTATAAAGCTGGGAAACTAAACATTCATAAAATTTAAACAGTCTTTACAATGCAGTTTATGTTTGAAATTTTTACTCTTAACTATTCTTCATGGGTTATCAAAGGATTTTCTAATTTTCTTTGACTATCAAATATTTCAATGTATGTTTATATAAATACATGAATTAACGATAAGGATTAAAAAATTTTAAAGAAACGTTGACACTACTATGATGCTGTCTTTTCAGTTGATGAACTGCAAACTGAACATTATTTTTTTTTGTTCAGAAATTAGAAAATATCTTAATGAAGCTTTAAATATTCTAAATAAGGCCTCTGGATCCAAAGTCTCCCGAACTTCTGAGCCAGCTTCACAAAGCATTCATTTCAAACAACTTTGCGAAGGACCCAGCTCCAGTTACAGCTCATACAATAATTAAATTTAAAACTATTTTTCTGCTTCCATAAAGAATAGATAAAAATTAAATACTCTTACGCGGCTGAACATGTTAACTAAATGAAGTTAATACTTACTGCCTATTAGAAAAATGTGCTAACAAAAGGCTAAAATTGATTGAACAAACCATCGTATTGACTCACTATTATTATCTGGTCTTAATTGTTCTTTCCAGAACATCTTCAAAAGAAAATATAAAAACGAACCCTTCTTATTTTATGGTAGTTTTAAAATGGTATAACTGAAGTAGAATGGTTTACACATTTTAATAGCAAGATTTACATTAATGTATTTAAATTTGATTCTAAACAGTTATTCAAAAGTAATCTCTGAATATTAATTTTCAAAATAGTAAGCAGAATTTAACACACAGCCTAGTAGTTATTCACAATGCGTTTAACTATTTCGCAGAATCATTTTTTTATACCTCAAAATGGTTTCCTTCAGGTTTGTGATGCCTTTTTGTCTTTCTACGAGATGAGAACTTTCGGAGCTCCTTTCTAAAAGATCCGGTTACCTTTGGTGCAGAATATTTGAAATAGAATTCGATATATATCGATCGGTATCTTGGCTGAAAAATCTTTTAGAAACCTAAAATTATGGGTTTTCTTCAAGACCTGACTTAAACGGTTCAATTTAACCTTAATATATTTCCATTTGGATGATTTGTGTTCAAAAGTTCAAGGCGATCTAAATCTTCGCTGTCTTATCGATAAGATAACAAGATTCACTAAAGTGAAAACCATTTTTCAACCTTGTGTGTATTTTTCATTCCCATCCGCCGCTTCTGACTCCTGGAATTTCTAAAGACGGCCCGTTTTTTGCCACCAGTCATTGTACGAGCTAAAACCGGAAATTTCTTCTCCAATATATTTAAAACTAATATACATTTATTGTTTGTGTTCAATTTAACGCGGAAAATTTGAGAAAAACTAGTTGACTCTATTTACTGACTTTATGGATCACATGTAGATATAAATAAATAACCAAATTCAAGTCCCAAGGATAGAAATACTTATGTCTTGAAATCCGAAAATTTATTATGTTTTTTTCTTGCTTATTGTGTGGTGAGAACATTCATAAATATAAACAAAAAGTGTTGATTCTAAAATTCCTTAAATGAATAAGCATAGATAGGAGCTCGCAGCTATGAATTCTTCTAATCTATGCAGTAAAAACTTATCATGGATAAAAAAGATACACATATGCGATTATTTAAACATGTTGATTTATGTATTTTTAGGAAATTTTCAATTACTATCATAAAACTTTTTTTTCTAAAGATCTTACTAAATAAACCAATTTGTGCACTCTTGCTGGATACGCGTCAAAATATTACTTCATTTTCTCGAATTTTAACTAAAAATATGCATTTGCTTGCTTTTATTCATTTAAAGGACAAAGTATCTGCATTAAAATTTATTTGATAATAAAAAAAAAGATTTATCTCGTGAAAAATGATACAAGTCAATTGCATATGTTTAAGTTCCTCAGTTGTATAATTTATATAAAAACGTATCATGCATTTTTTGTAAGGTTTAATAGTTGTAAATTGGAAAACATTGCTTCAAAAAACAAAAATCTCATATAATTTATTTTATTACTTACAGACTTATGAAGGAAATAAATTAAAATGAAGCAATTGAAATTATTAGTTTAAATTAGTAGGGCTAAGTAATAAAAAGGTTTAAAATATTCTTTATCTTCATTTTAATGTAAAAATGAAAACAAATAAAAGACAGTCATTTGCAGTTACATCTTTTCACAATGCTAAATATGACAAATGTGCAAAATTTGTTTGAGGTTTATTTAGCATCTTAATTTAAAAAAGGGCAGCTTCTTGGAAATATGAGATTGAAATTTGTGTATAAAATTCTTTTGTAAAATTTTATCTGATTCTTTCTACAATTTCGATTGAATGAATGGAAATTCCACAATATATTGAGAACAGTTTGGAAATTCAAAATAACTTTGAAATTTTGAATGTGGCATATGTTACTGTGATACAACAATTTAATGCTATAACTAAAGAAATGCGAATTTCTGACAATTGCACTGTAAAATCAAAAGTGACCAGAAAGTCGGATTCAATTATTTATCTGAATTTGTCCAAAAATACAGGACAAAATGTCTTTGGATTTCTACTAGGTGAAACAAGCTTGAACTCGCATTTTGTCTTCGAATTTATGAATTCCCGTTTTGTTCTCAATCTTAGAAGGCGCATAGAAGGCCGTCAAAAAATTGAAGATAAAGAGGATTTTGACAGAATTTGTCTCACAAAAAGCAGATAATGATTTTAAAAGTTCAATTAGGAGTTTGTCTTTCGGATAATATTTACGTGCATTTTCATCAAAATAGTACATAAAAAAATCCAATAAATATAAAAATCCTTATAAAAAATCCCAAAATGTTTCTTATGTTTTTTATTTATTTATTTATTTTGATTTTAAATTGTGTAGTTTTTAATCAAATTATACAATAGTTTTACAGAATTTTATATAAAAAACTAATTTTAGATTTTTATAGAATCGAATTTTGTACTTATGAATTATGTAGATAACTCTAGACTAAAAACATTCTTTAACATTATTTGCACATGCTTTAAATTTAAAACATAACTAGAAACTAGAAACATTTGAATATATTAAAATCCTTGTTTATCAGGTAGATGTATTAATTATTAAAATGAGACGGAACCATCTTTTGATGGAGCGACGAATGTTACATTATGAAAAAGGTTGACTTTTTTTTTAAAGCAGAGGTTACAAATCATATCATTAAAAGAAAACTGAAACGTTCTATAACTGGTTAGGGGCTGTACTGACTGAGTTCTGAGCTATGATTAATCCCACAGGCTTTAAGGAATTCTATTTATCTGCTCAGATGCCAGTTCACGGTTGCCAGCAATGACTTTCAGGCGCGCCTTTCAGTCACAGAATGTGTGGGAATATTATCCACATATTCGTATTCACAATTAATGTAACTTCACCTGTCTAGGATCTGCGACGTTTCTGAGGAATTTTTCAATCCCAATTTAATTTTGCTTGTCATTCAGATTTCTTAAATTCCGTTTACCAGAACGTATTTAGTAAGAAATTTACGGCAACGAGTACATAAAAAAGTTACAGTACAAATCTATAATTTTTAACTTGATTTTTCATGTTCCATTGTATTTCAGAATGTTTTATTAAAGGGTTCACATAATCAAAATATTTTTATTATCCGAATAATTAAAAAAACGAGAGAATTAAGTATATAGAATAGTAATAATATTATATCCCAAAGCTAAGACGAAGCAAGCTTTTAATTTAAGATAACGGTAAACTCGTGGAAGCTATGATGGAAAAAATGTTCTAGGGCTACCTTCGAATGAACTTTCCTCGACCCCATATCAAAAGAGTGAAACTTATCAAAGGTGTTCTCTGTGTTACAACTTTTACTTTCTTTTTCTATCTTTTCTTTCACGAGCTTATTGTTATCTTAAATTCAGAAAGGAGAAAAAATTGCAACAAAGATAACTGGGAAGATCTTCTGGAATTGTGGCTCTTATGTTATGGAAAAGGCATTCGAAGCTATCCTTAGAACAGCTTTTAAAGTGTTTTATGGGCATAGCAATATTGTTCGAACCGTTTCTAACATCGTTTTCATTTAGCAACAGTTCAAAAATCCAAAGAAAATAGAAACTGGGGTTACATTTCCTCCCTTGTCGAATGTATTCGATGGGGGAAAAAGTTGATTCAAATATTTCAAGAAATTGTATAGAATATTTTGAAAAACTCACCTTTTTATGAAAGCAAACATTTTGAAAACCTGTGATCTTTCCTTTTTAATGTAAGCGTAGATAAATGCGGATGATTCAACTTAGATAGGCACCCATTCAAACTTGTCCCAGCATTTGCGGCATTAGCGCACCGCTCATTCTGATAGAAAAACTGATCAAGTCAATAATTTCATTGACTTTAAAAGGCCACAACCTTATTTCCTTAAAATAATTTCGACCTTATAAGATGTCTCATATCTTTACAAGAGGGAAAATGGAATTTCATGAAGTGCTTCCTCTCACCATCAATAACACTATGAATGCTCTCATTGCCAGAGATATCTTATGAAAAAGAACTCAAATGAAAAAAAATCAACAAAATAAGTATTTTCATTCAAGGAATTATATTGCTGAATAAAGGCTGGCATCGCAAAATTAAAACCTTATTCTTTTTATTAAAAATGGAATTCAAAAAGGAGATGAAATGCGTGGTATTACATAGAATATGCATCCCATACTTTTTGTTTGAAAATCACCGCAATAATGCCCACATTTTTCGCTAAGCTCGAGAGCTGTGTCTAAAAAACTAAAACTATTTTTTTTTTCAGAAGACTCCGAAGATACCACCACAAAAGTATTTAAGTATCAATCATTTATCTCAAATAATGGAGTCACTACACTAATGAACACGACTGCTTCCAGTAGATAAATATTACATATATCAATGTCATTAATAAAGTTTCAAACATCATAGTATTTGCAGTTTCAGATTTTGAGGTGTTTCAGATTTATTAGGATCATTTCATCTTCAAAATTATAGAAGCATGTATTCTTAATACCGACATCATATGTGAAGAAATTTTTTCCAAATTCCATCATTTCTTTGAAAATTTGAACTGAGAAAAATAGAATATTTAATTTCTAGCAATTATGTACCCTCTTAATATAGATTTTGATTTTGGTCAATTATCTAATAATAATATATATATAAACCCGTTGTTTGGAAGTAATTTCATTTCACATTTAATTGAAAACAAACTTGATGACGATGTGGATGCAAAATTCAGTCGCAATCTGGCCCCAGTTCAATTAAAGCAGCTAATGAAATAATAATTAAATTAAGGGAAGATAGCAAACAAATATATAATTAGGAGATGATTTCTGATTTTCTTAAATATATAACATAAAAACTACAAAAAAGGTAAAATGACAAAAATATATAGATTAAATTGTAAAGGTGATGAAATTCTCCCCACCCTTTCCTTCTCAATGTGTTTTCGCTGGAGGCTTCAAAATAATATAATTTAACAACTTTAAGATAACGTGATGTGGGAAAAGGAAAATAAATCACGGACACTTTAGTATGCATAAAAAGGATCTCCGTGCCATTTCAGGAGGGAAAACAATTCAGCATTGAATTAGGAGGAGGCGAGAGGAGACTATTCAATTCTACTTCACCTGTTCCCAATTTTATTCAAAGTGTTTGTTTACACTGATAATAAAGACCTGCTAATATTTCAGTTTAACAATATATTTACTTAAGTGAAATATGGGAATAAGTGGATGGACTTATTTTCTTACCTTTACTGGCAAACAATTGGGCAAATCTATATCTATAAAACGCTGCTTAATTGAATGCTCCTACAGCTGCATTAAGTTCAATGCTTCTTTTGTTAATTAAGATGCAGACTATTGTTATAAGTTATCTAGGCAGAGCGTATAAAAATCTCTATTCTCTCTGAGGAAATGATATGTGAAATAGGTTTAATCATTGCCAAATGGGCGAAAGCCTGATTTACTAATGAAGAAGAATGACCATATCCATCAAAACTATAGTATCGCAAAACTGGTTTATCTTAAAACTCAAAAAATTGCGTTTTTGTATATGTTTTTCTGCATTTTGCATTTGTAATAATTTTTAAACGTCTTACACAATTTACAAAGAATAACTTTTAATATTGTGAAATTAAATTTTTATATTAAGTTATTCAATCTCATCGTTTGCCAATTTTTATATTTAAGATCTGCTTTCTTAAGATAAATTCAGCGGCCGAATTTTCATTCGTACTTTTAATTGCGATAAAATATACTTTTAGAGTAATTTGGAAGAAATTTGATCTGCTCATTTGGAGGTTTCTAATGCGAAACATTTCCTACAAATCAAGGAAAATCTTTGAATTTTAAACAGATTTAATGTATTTATCTTTAGACTCCTTTCTGATTCCGAAAACTGTTCGCTCTAGCTTTTTAGTATCAGCAATATATATATATATATATATATATATATATATATATATATATATTCTGCTTTCACGCTTTTGAATAAAAAATTTCTTTATAGCTTTTCCATCCACTACTATGCAAAAAGAGAAAACTAGTGAAATAGCCATAGCCATAACCATAACAGGGTGATGCAACGGAATCACACTCGTACATTTACGTATATAACAAAGTTTTCAGACAAAATTCACCCTTTAAATGGGGAAATAAAACTGTGTGATAAATGCAGTAACGGCTATTATTCTTGAATGTCGCCATTCATGTATGTGACTTACAATCACAGTTCAACAAAATTTATGAAGGAAATCTAATAACAACATATCGACACTAGCTCTATTCTCCCTAAGACCATCAGAAAATATCCGGCGAGCACTTTCCTATAAAACCGCTTGGGACTGCGATAAACGAGGGGTCAGTGCGGCAGCAAACGGCGTTAATTAACTATTTCTGCCCGAATGACTGGATCGGACTGTTGCTGACTGCCCGATTTCGCGTCTATTTGTCACCCCTTGCTTGATTACTTAATGCACACCTAACACTTTGTTTAATCGGACAGACCACAAGAGGGCGCAGTTTGCTTTTCTGATCGTGACAACCAATAAACAGAGCTCTTTTTCGTACTCGGGGATCTGATGCATCATTTCTGCATTCAAGCAAATTATTTACCGAAGAAATAAACAAAACAGGAGTTATTATTGCATAATTACAATTTATTTAGGCAAAAATATTTCATAGAAAGACATGGTTCTTCATACTTCTGCAAAATACAAATATGTCGACTAATTTTATTGAAGACAAAATAAAAATATCTTTTTCCGCTATAATTAATGCAAAATAAATCACTTTGTCCATGTTTCTGAAAGGAAAAATATTCTAAGCATTTGTTATACCAAATTGCATCGTCCAATTCGTCATTAAAAACACATGTGATCTTCTAAATTTGAGCAATAACTTAATTTGACAGAATGAGGTATGTGATATCTTTTACTGTTGCTTTTCACTTTTCGGTTTGGTAGCTAAATGAAACTCAGAAGCCAAATTTAATGCCTTAAATACATTAGCAATCATATATAGTCTCATTGCAATATGTATGCAACACATTTTTGTCGATTATGTAATACACGATGAAATCATGGATGAAATGATAAAAAAAAAATTTAATTCTTTAACGCCTAATTTTGTGAGAGTTTACAATTCTTTTTTAATTCCGAAATACATAAAAATTCTCAGCTAATGTTATTGAAAACAAAATGATGTTATTTTTTTTTTCTTACAACATTTGTGGTAAAAGGAACTCATTTATAATTCTTTTACAACTTTTTTTTGTTTAAAGTGTAGATGCACAACTTTTTTTTATTTTATTAATCCAGATTGCGATCGTAACAGCGAGGCAAAATAAAATTCTGGATATTTTTACAAAAATGTGAAAATAGTTCCTTAAAAATTTTGTTTAAATGTAGTAAAATATTTTTTGAATACTGTGAAAAATCAAAAATCAAGATTATGCTTTGAATTCTCCATATTATTTTTAAAATTAATCAACGAAAAACATCCAAAATGACTGAAAAACTTTAAAGTAGTGTTAAAGAACACATAGAAAATTATTGGTGCTAAAAAAATAAGCTTATTATTAAAGAATATATTAAGAAAGAATATTCTTTTGGTTTAGCGATGAAATATGATTAAGTATGAATGAAATAGGATGCTTAGTTGTATATCCACCACAGGAAATTTAAGTAGTTACGTATAAGACCGTCAACGCCAACGGTCACCACTGGTTTAGTAAATCATTGGTGGCGGATTCAAATTTGGCGATAAACCATCAAAACCAACAAAATGGTGGAAGACAAGATTTGAACAATTTTTTAAATAAAAGGGGGATTGGCATTATTGGTGATTTAACAACTCATTTATGACGCCTTCAAATTTCGCGATAAAAATCGGCGGTCTAATACGTAAGTACCGAAATGTATTTATCAAAAAAGGTTTCGCTGTTTTAATTAATATCTTTCATAATAGAGTTTTTTAGTTTTCATCTCAATTTGTTATCAATGCTGCTTTTCCAGAATTTGGAAACTTTAAAATCCAAATGTTATCGCAAAAACAAGGTTTACAAAAAATTTCTTTCTAATCAGTCTAAAATCAAACATCGTTCGAAATGAAGTAAATGACATCAAGTTTTTTTCTTATTAATTCTCGTTGTTCCAAAATCCTAAATTGATAAATTATATCGAACTTACCAGTGACTTTTAATTATCATCTTATGTTATATAGAAAATGAGTTACCAGAAAGTCAAAAGATATCGCATGATTATCTCAACTTTTCTCCAATTTACTAATTTTATTTTATATCATAAATCAAAGATTAGTATTCAGATAATTGAAAGTTGAAAAATAAAGTAGCAAATAAAAAATGAAATAAAATATTATTAGACTGTGAAGAACAAGAAAATATTTAAAATACTTTCGCATTTGGTAACGTCAGTTCGAATAAGTGATAAGATTAATTGGGAAAAAAATGCAATCAAGATATCGTCTTTTTCTTTCATATTAAATTGTCTCAGTGGTTGGTTGCTGTTCCATTCACTCTAAAAAATCCTTTAAAGCACAGAAGAATAAAAAAAAGAGCTGATCTAGGAAATATCATTAAAAATGCACAAAAAAGACACAAAGAGAACCATTATTCGAGACTTAATTACTTTTGCATCCTGTCGTCTTCACTGTTCGTTCCCCGCGACAAAGAAACATTTTTCATTGTAACTCGAATTAATTGGCATTTGTCAACTATGAATGCATTCCGCTTACTTTTCGTGTTTTGATTTCTTCGAGAGGGTTTCTTGACTGTCACGGAGAAGTGCTCAAGCTAAAGACGTGCAATAATGCAATTAGTTGAGACGATTCAAGCTTTTGTAATTTGATTACAGGAAATAAACAATGTTTCGAGCAACTGTGCTATTGTTTATTAACGTGGTAAGAAAACAGTATGAGGGTTTAAATTCTGCTCTCGTTATCCGTAATGAAATACAATAGGTGTTGTGAAGCGTTGTGTGATTGTTGCATGATTAGCGGGAACAACTTCTCGTTAGCCAGGAACTATCATGCAGCAATTAGTTTTTTTTTATTGCCAAATATTTGATGCATGCCTTTCTTGAGGAGAGAAAAGACAAAAATGACAACCCTGTCAGCTTTTGAAGCTTATCTTAGAAAATCAAAAAGAAAGAAAAAAAATTTAAGTATCATTTCGAGAAGATAAGATTTAGGTATCTTTTGGTCAGCAATATAAACGTAAAACAAGGTAGTATTTTACATCAGTTTCTTTAAAATGTTTGTTGTTGCCATTTTAATATCCCTTTTTTTAATTAAGATTTGAAAAAATTATAATAAATAGAAACGTATCAAAGATGAGGGATGAAATGAAAGTCAAGTCAAAATAATTTATCAGATATGGTTTTTCATGTGGCATTGAATGCTTTACAAAACTAGTATTGTAATCCCGATATTTCAAGTAATGATTTAATTTTTTTAAAAAAATTAACTTATTAAAACAAGTATTTTATGTGTAATAAATGAATTTCCTATATCATGATAATCAGGAAAAATCTAATTTGAATATTTTGAACGAAGAAATTTTTTTCCTATTATTTTAATTCTAACAAACGTGTAATGACCTGATAATACATTCACTGAATCCGGAAGATTTGCAGTAGATTCAATATATATCCAGGCTGCGTAGCTGATTCTCCGAGTATGTAGAGCAGAGTTATGTTTCATTCTGCCTGGTGAACTTTGCATTGGATAACGGGATGTCCAGAAATGGCCTATACGCACATCCGTTTGCTTTTAAAAAAATACGATACTGTGCACCGAACGAGAAGCGAATTGAAACTGAATTATATACATACAACTCCACCAATGTTATGTCGACAGACATTCATCTTGCTTTTAGTTTTTGCATTTTCTACAAGAAACACTTCCAACGTAACTTGATTTCCATAAATGTAGTATAAGACCCTTTTTCACATCTTATATTAATTCACTTATTTTTGTCTATCTGTTATTCTTTAGATTCATTCTTTTCTTGACATTCTAACCTAACAACGGTATAATGTTCTGGAATATCAGAGGGCGACTAGATATTAGTGAGAGAATTTCGGTTAAACTAACTGTTTAACCAAAAAAAAAGGCCATCTGGAAATATGAATATTATGCATGCAAATTCCCATCAGAAGACTAACAAGAGAACAGAAGGGTGCTTCATGAAATAATTTTAAATTAGACGAGTCAAATTATAAAATAAAAAATTAAATACGCTTTCTTTATATCATTTATACTTCATTCGCATATTTCTTTTTTCACTGTAAAACTCTTTTTTTCAAAATGACTAATAAATAAATTATCTCTTTAGTAGTAATTGAAAAATAATTGCTATCTGTAATAAAAAATCATGGATTAATATATTAAGTTGGGGGAAAGTAATTCATTATTATTTTACAGCCATCTACCGAGAAAATAATGGATTTCGTTTTCCATTATTTTCAAAATTTCCATATGGAAAGAAAATAATGGAAAGAAATCCATTATTTTCTCGGTAGAACATAAATATGCATTAAATGGGAATTTAAGGATATAATAAATGAACAGTTTTTTTTTTTTTTTTTTTTTTTTTTTTTTTTTTTTGAGACTTTAGTATTTTAATTCGAATTACATCAAATTTATTCAAATAAGTTTTTTAACCAAAACTTATAAATGGTTTTTTTTTCTTCCACGAATTTATAAAATATTGAACATCGAAAAAATACAAAAACATAAATGCAATGGGAATAGATGCAGTGCTTTTAGAAACTGATAATACAAACATACTTTAAATCATTAATTAAATAAAAAATGAAATGCAAAAGTACTATGCATTCAAAATTTACCAATTCACTCAATTAACACAACTCCTAAGAGAGATCTCATTTCAATCAGATTTTTATATTTTTTCAAACCGAGAGTGAGGTCGAAGTGCTTTTCTGATCCTGGTGCAAATAGGGCCGTAATTTTTGTATTTTATGCAATTATTTATTGCGAAATTTAATAGTGCAAAAAATGTGTAAAATAAAAAGCCTTAGATAATTTGGCTTCCTTCAGAATCTATGTAAATCTTTGTTTCTTATCATAAGACCGTCTTGGCAGAAAAACTCTAAATCAGTTCTGTTTTTCTCTTCAAATGCTGCTTATATAGGAATTTTTTATACAGAGAACTATCATCGATCCGAGTATGAACTAAACTCTGATCAATTCAACCAACTAAATTGAATGGCGCTTCACTTACTTTTGGGTGGCATCTGAATTCTAAAAATGGTATCAATCAGTTTCTTGCTGATAATATTAGGTTCTTAATATTGATGCAACTTCAGAATCAGGCTTTTAAATCGCTTTGACTGTACGAATTATTTAGATGTGTTCATTCCTTTAAATGTGTGTTTATTATTTCGGAGTCTCAGAAAGCCTTCATTCTCCCCCAAAATAGTTTCATTTCATGGCAAATGATAAAATGGTTTTCAACCATACCTCTAAATTATCAATATATTTTGGGGCGAGGAAGGATTTTCATTCAAACATTCAAAGACAATATCAAAAGACATTATCTGCTTTCAACTAAAACGTCTGTCTGAAGCAGTCCATTAAATCATTCCTGGAAAAAAGAATAAATATCATAAGTACATTTATAACTCAATCTATCAAATAATTTGTAGTCTGATTCTTTAAAACTCATAAAGGCAGATGATTTAAAATTATTTGGCAAAATTCTCGACAAAACCTTCGGACTAAAGATTAAATTCTATCATTCAAGTTTTCGAAATCCTCAAAAGTTTGTAAAGTTTAATAAAAAGTCCGGAAATAAAATTTACACTCGAATAGGAATGTAACATTATGAATATGCTATAACGTAAAATCCTGCATTGAATGAGTTTTTGAGCAATCGCAACCTTCTGATCGAGTGTGAGAATTTGTCCAGCAATTCTTAAATACTAAAAAGTGCTTACCCATTGAATTACGTGGGCATCAATACGAATAGCACATGCGCATTTGTTATGAAGTTACTTTGAAAAGTTTGATTACCAAAAACCATTTTATAGAATAGAATGGTGTATCAATGTTACAGGTTTAACGCGGTATTTATTTTTCGGTTTTGTTTTATCCGTTTCCAGACCAAAAAGAGTGATATAAATTTCCGTCAACATTTTTGAACTTCATTTTGAAATTGAAATATGTTGAAGGAAACGACATTATCTTAAACGACATAATCTGAATAATAAAATTGAATTCAGATTCCACTTACATATTTGAACATTTCAATTGATTTTCATTTATTCTTTCAATAATCTTTGGTTTAATTTTCTTTATAACTTTCCTTATTAGGAAACTTGATTGCCATCAACAAGAATTTCCATTATCATTTCTCTACTAGAGATACAATATAGCATCCTTAAGATGTAAAGTTGTTTCAAGTAACCAAGAATCCTTTTGTTGCAGGATTCAGCAAATCGAATTTTTCCAGTTATTCGCCCAACTTAGTATTTTCTGTAAAATTGGTCCAATGCCGGAGTCTTGTGGCTGAGCTGTCAAAAGTGCAATTGAAGAGGGTGGATAACTGTCAAATTTTTAACAGATATATGTGTTCCCACTTCGAGCTTTTTCTCGACATTCCATCATTGTTTGTGGTTCTTAATACAGGCTCTTGATGCAAAGTTTGTGGTTGTTAGTTGTAATGCTTGATTCCGAAATCATATTCTTGTTGTTTTTTGGTTTTGAAAAATCAAAAGCTATCTCAAGAAAGCATGATGCTTTTTGAGAAGAAATATTAATCCGTAAAGATAGAGATAGAAATTCTTCGGTTTCATATATCCAGGAAAGCACTGCACCCTTTCCTTCATTATTAGCATCTGTATCGAAGATGAAGTTTATTGCCAGACCAAAGGTGATTTGAAGTAACCGAATGTTAAATTACAGAAAAATGTCTTGCCTTCATTAACACATTTAAATTCATTTGAACTGTAGAAAAATATATTCCTATTATTGGGAAATATCTTTCGTAATGAGGATAATAAGTGCATAGTCCAATTAAAGTCTGGAAATGCATCGTCTCTAGGTGAGTTCTAATAATCACTGCCTGGACATTCTTTGTACAGGTTTTTATACAGGTTGATAAAGCCTCTCTAAGATAAGAACTACTTTTCGGGAAAAATTGAATTTCCTTTATCTTAATTTAGAGCTAAACTCTAGAGCATTTGACAAACAGTACTGAAATATCCTTCAATGTCCTTTATGTAAAGCTGACGGCCAGCTTAATATCGTACAAAAACGTAAAACTCACTTCAGACAAAAAATCATACACTCTATGCAACCGTCGGTTAAATGTGGCAATTAACATTACTAAGTCTATTAGCCATTATCTGCAACTGCTCAGTTCTGTTTTGTTTTAGTTAACATTGTTTTTCCAATGAAATCTGATGGTATATCGAATTTCCAATTTTCACCATTTTATCAGCCTTTATACTAAATTTCACGGAATCTCCAATAATTAACACAGAATGACATCGATACATCTTTGCTCAGAATAAGCAAAGCTCAACAATAAGCACAATAGGAAAAACTCAAAGCCCAGATTCAATTAGAATTGCAATCATACTTTTTTCTAAAAATTTCTTTCATTAAATGTTCAGCTCCTTTCTGATTCTGAGACAAGCCACTTGGATATTTTTTGATTGTTGAATAATCAGCGTTAAATTTATGTTGTTTTTATTACAATGGCCAAAATCGGCTTCACGTGTAGGAATAAGTGAGATTCTTGAAATATTTTTTGTACTTCCATTTGTTTAACCCAATTACTTAAAAATTTTCCAATATCTGTAAGAGATGTTCCACTTAAAAATTCTTAAATAAGAGATATGATATCCACTATTGTTTATACAGCATTTACAGCTCTTTTGTTCACAATCTTTAACTTATTGCTCAAATCCAGAATTCGAGAGGGACTGCCCCCTTTCCCTGTCAATGAATGTAGACATCATAACGTAATTTTTGTTAGAGAATGCTAAAAAGATTTATTACTGCTTCTCCTAATTATTTAGTAACTTCCAAAATTCTGTAAATAAAATATTCCGACCTGATTAATATAATTGTAACCTTCAGAACGAATTCCAAAAATAACTGTTAATACCGAACGCTAGCTAAATTCAAGGTAGTATCCTCTTCTTCTGACCATGCACGCAGGGCGCGATGATATTAATTACCCATTGTTATTGTTATTCATTGCTATTATCCTCAGAGATTCGAAATTTTTTGGATCAATATTCAATTTCCCAATTTCCCATGTGATTCTGCTTT
The DNA here is from genome assembly GCA_026289955.1 of Argiope argentata. Lineage (NCBI taxonomy): Eukaryota > Metazoa > Arthropoda > Arachnida > Araneae > Araneidae > Argiope > Argiope argentata. Next base: position 329,809 of record JAOUZG010007800.1, on the reverse strand, counting down.
TTTATTATTTTCAGTCTTGATAATATTTTAAACTCTGTAAAGGAGTTGGTAATGAATTTTCTAAACTAAATTAGTTTTTAAAATATTAATATTTGCCCTTTGCAGCATAATATCAAATACAGGATACCACAAACAGGCTAATTCAGGTACAGTCTAATTTCCATCTGCCATGGATTCTTCAAAGGATTAACCCCCAATAGTAACTTTCACCATCAAGCAGATTGTAATTTCGTTCTTCTACCAATACTTGAAACTTTCGGGTTTGCTCTCAAGATCGCAAAGTCATGTCATTAACCTTTTTCAATTTTTCTTTTATTCATACCTTGGATAGTTTCCAATTTTTTAGCTCCCCTCATTAATCCTTCCATCTCGTCCTGCACACTTTTCGCTTCATCTTCTCTAAGCACCCAATGAAACTATTAACATGATCTCTAATTCTTCTAATTTTACTCTTGGTTCAGGCTCTTTTCTTTCCCGGCTTGGATTAGACTCCTCTTTCATTCTTTTTCCTTTATTTATACCATTCCTCCTTTCTTCAAAAATCTCTCTGCTTATATTTTCCATTTGTTTATATTACATTATATACGCTTTATATTGGTTCTACCATACGTTGAATTCCTTTTATTCTGACAGCCTATCTTCTTGCCCATCTTCCACTGATCTCTTTAAAGTAGATGACACGGCAATCAGGGAGATTTTCTTTATCATCCTCGCTTGAGATTCCTTCTGCTCCAAATACAGCTGACACAATTGTTAAGAAATTTGTCCTATGAGTGTACGATTAAAGTAACCTGAAAATAAAATAATGTAAAACATCGCTTTTTTCAACGAATATTTCGGAAAACATGGGCAAAGATGGCAAAAAAAATTATCACATTCATACAAGGACCAAGAGCAGATCTAATAAAAATTAACATTCCTAACGGATTGAAAATAATTATTTCAAAACAATAGAAAAAATACTGCAAAACTATTTCCTCTTTGAAGAACAGTCTCTGGGAATCTATTCAGTTAAGCTTTTTGGCTCTCCATACATATTGTTTTCCATTAATATGCGACATCATAAGGAATTTTTCGATAAATTTTCACATCTGCTGACTTGAACGGCGATCTTTTTGACGAATCAGTAACAATCTGTTTATATTCTCTTTTCTTCCATTAACCTTTTAAGATATGGTATGATAGATTCCTAACAAATTTTTTGCTCACTAAAATTCGCAATTCAAATTCTGCGATGATCATCTTTTACTAATATATGAATACTGACACGTGCGCTTTGAATTTCCACAGCACAGGAATGGTTCCACTGAAATGCCGCATGGTTAAAAATAGGAGAGAATATATGCATTGAATAACGAATTTGAATACCTGGTCAAAAAGAAATCCTTCGGGAAAGTGCAAAAGAAGTTTTATATGGACATTTAGATTTTTAAATTCATACATTTTTCTAACAGATAAAGGTAGTAAACAGGTGGAGATTACAACCCATTGAAGCCTCATTCAGCCAATTCATTCTTTGAATTTCCTGAAAGAAAAAGTGAAATTTTTTGGTAGCATTTAGTAAAATTTATCCAATCTGACTAGGTATGAAACATATGTATAGGTAAAGAAAAATATTCAAAAACCAGATCCTGTTGTCGATATCACTCTAAATCAGTAATGAGCAAACTGGTGCATTTCTTAGTGACAAGACAGAAGAACTGAAACAAACTTCTTAACAATAAGGTATGCAATTTTCTGCAATAGAGAAGAAGGATTCAATTTTCTTTTAAATGCTGAACTTTTTGCAGTATTTCATAGAAGGTGGCATTTTTATTTAATTCATTGAACAACAAATTTCCTCATTCCCTAACCTTGAGAAACATAAAAAAATTAACCTTTTCCCATGTAATTGTTTTGGGTGAATTTTTATCAACAAAAAAAAGGCAATATCCTTAGAACTTTATTGTTAGAGTTTCGAACAATAAAGAGCTCAGTATATCAGCAATAGAAAAAGAAGAAAAAAATTCTAAAATGGGATATCAGAGAATGATTATTTAAGGACATGACTCAGAGAACGTGAGGGAATCAGAAAAGCAAGGACAACTGACTGGGGAATAATTGAAAGCTTCAAGTTGAACTGGAATAAAATTTGATTGCTGATAAATACAAATGTTGCATTCTATATGGAACATAGGATGGGTTTATGAAAACGATAATATGAAATGCTTAAATTCGTTCCGATCTGAAGATTTAAATAATTCATGACAGCCAAATTTTCACTCAATTTCAATAATTATGCAAGGTATGCTTCTGATGATTTTTATTTTTATTTTTACAAAAGTATTGCAATAATTTTTAAAAGGCTTCAAATCAAGGAAAATATTAAATTTGATTCAAAAAATTAAATACAAAATAATAAATTTAGTAATATATTACTAATATTAATTTAGTAATATATTAGTTATGTGAATTAATAATAAATTTAGTAATATATTAGTTATGTGAATTAATAATAAATTTAGTATTATATTAGCAATGGGAATTAATTATAAATTTAGTAATATATCATTAATGTTGTGAGGTCGTTAAGGTATTCAGTAAAATAAGAATTAGGGTAACGGTTAGTTATTTACAGGATTACGTTACACATAGACAATTTACATTTAAAAATGGAATGATTTAATGCACACAAATAAGGGCATGGATCAAATCAGGCATCAGACGTTATCGCCTGATCAGTACTGAGTCATCGCTTCCAGGTATCAGAGGGCGCTGTCTCTGAAGTTAGAATTGCAATAGTAGCTACAATGCTAATTAATCATAAATTAGTTAATATTATTTCACTTTTAATGTTATTATTAGCAGCAAATAATAAAAATGATTTCAATTTCTGAATAGCCACAAACCTGTTTTTATTGCCTTAAATAAGTTTCTGCCTTATTTAAGGCAATAAAAATTGTGAAGAGAATGTGAAATTATAAACTATTTATTTGATTTTTAGATAATTTGAAGGAACATAGACTAATAATATTCATGCTTATCAAAGAATTTTATTATCGAGATGTGTTGAATAAATTTAAAAATTATATTAAATTAAATACCTACAATTACTATCAGTCATAAATACTACTCATTCTTGATTTCTATATAAATAAGTCCAAGGAAAGTTTTAAAATCCTAATGAGACATTAATAAAACACAAAAAATAAAGATATGAAGATTATTTCACAACTATTGTAAAAAAAGGACGATAAATGCTTTAAAATGAATTAGAATAGTAAAATATATTCAACAACCTTAAAATATAACAAGATATTTTTACTATTAATTCAACTTCCTTAAATCTGCAAAACCCGAACTTCATTAAAATCTAATATTCCTAAACTTTCGAACACATATAGGAATTCATCAAATTCTTTTCTTGGATGTATGAACCAGTAAATTTTAGATGACATAGAAAATAACTTAAATACTTATCCCACTGCTCTCATATAGATGATGTTTGTCAAACTGAATTATGTGTAACGGAAATATTAAATTTTATTAACAAAGAATTCCTTGCTGGGAACATATGAAATATAAGTAGCAAAGATAATTTATAAATTATTCCTTAATTAATGGCGAACGTGTTTATGTATCTCTTGTATGGTTTTTTTTAAAGATATTATTTGTGTACAAGCTATCTCTCTCTGTCATGGACTCCAATTTAGAAGTTTCAACCTGTATTTCTTCAACTATAGGGAATACATAACGGGTTTGTTTCTTTATTTCCATGACAAGGGAAGAAGTTTTGAATGATAATAAATAGGATGGGTTTCTTATTAAGGATAAGTTTGAAATAATTATGTAAATATTTGCCACCGTCTTTCAGAAACTGTATAAAGTTTATATGAAGTTTCTTTACATTCAATAAAAATTTAATTAAATTCTTAATTTCTCATCAACAAATATTAAAAAGACTGCACGGATTTTTTAAGTAGGAAGAGACAACTAAAAGATGAGCTGTAAATTTCCTTCTCTTGGGGGGGGGAGTTTTTCTAACCTTTTATAAATTTTGAAATAATTCCTTTTAATTTACTGTGAATTGAAGGAATTCTTCGTATATATTTTTTCCTCTTGGTATAGTGAAATAACGTGCCATTGTATACTAAGATTATAAAAGTCATGACATATTTTCACGCAATGTGTCGACACGCCTTTCGCCCAGCGAAGCACAGCAAGCATACATGGAATGGACTCAATAGGCCGTTAAAAGTACCTTGCTTAAATATTTAACCATGTTGCTTTCATAGACCTTCCTATTTGGAAAAGTGTTACAAAAGTAGAATTCTGTGCATGAACGGACGCCTATATTATATCCGATAAATGTTCGATGGGATTCATATCCGGCAAATTAGTCAGGTCATTTGCTGGAATTTTCCTGATTGTGTTTCAAACCAATTGTGAAAAGCTGTGGTTGGAGAACAAGACATATTACCATCCATAAAAATTCCAGCCTTATTTGGGTGCATGAAATTCATTTAATGGATGCAAGCGGTCTTCAAGTAGAGGAATGTAACCATTTTCTGTCAATTATTGGTAAAATTGGGTCAGAGGGACCAGTACATTTCATACCAAAACAATTCACCCCATTATGTAGCATCCGCCAATTTCAACAGGTCTTTTTTTGCACAACTTGTGTCTAAAGTTTTATGGTGTTTGTGCCATGAACGAACTCTATTAACTGTTCTTACAGACTGAAAACGGGAATCGTCTGACCACACCAATGTTTTTAAAATGTGCAGCCGATGTCATTACTAGCGGGATACATGCGCCTCAGGGAATACTGTGCTGTTAGTAAAGGCACTCGAGACGGTCTTCTGCTGAAGTAGCACATTTTAAAGTCAAATTTGACTGCACTGTTCAAATAGAAAAGCTAAAAGCTTTTTTTAACTAAATTTCTAGAAGAATTTTGATTCTATTTGCCTAGTACCTCCTGGTTTAAAATTTTCTAATAGTGAAATTTTTTTGAATTATCCCATGGCAGAAGTTCTTATGCTTACTTCTTATCATTTATATAAAAAGCTCTGTAACATACTCTAAAAGAAAATATTTACCTAGTACCTCCTGGTTTAAAATATTCTAAAAGTGAAATTTTTTTGAATTATCCCATTCAGAGTTCTTATGCTTACTTCTTATCATTTATATAAAAAGCTCGGTAACATACTCTAAAGGAAAATATAAATTGAGATTTAAGGAACTGTTTCTTATGCACTTTTCTTGTCGAATTTATTTCCCATACAGTGATGTTCTCAAGAAACTTTACAGATCAGCTAACTATCCAAGGACTGTCACAGCCTTTCCTTTATTTTTTTATTTATTTTTTTTAGCATGAAAAGGTTTCCTTCCTTTCCTCAACTGCGGATTTTCCCTGACTTATTTCCACAGTAACAAGATGTGGAGCCCCTTCCCCTCCGAAAAAATAGAATAGGAATTTTTTACAGACGTTCTCTTTCCAACCTCTGAGTTAACATGCCGCACAGCAAGTTTTCACGCGAACAAATCTTAGACCGAAACCGGATTTTTCATTATACTGATCAAAGAATAAAAAAATCGACCTGCCTTCAAACTCAACAGGTTCGCTTTTCGTTTCACTTTCCTTTCCTTGCCAATCACTTAATTAAAAGCGGTCTCTTTTTAAAAACTCGGATTAATTTTGATGAGTAATTCTGTCAGCTATGGATTAAAAGGATACTTAAAGCAGCTTAAAATTTTACCTAAAGAGTAGGGGGAAACCAGCAAAGAATGAAAAAAAAACGCATTAACTATGACTGGAGATAAATTCTGAAAAAGAGGGGATAAAATGAAATAAAATGTTTTGGTGATCTTCATCGAATTTGGAACATTTTTGCGGTTTTAATTTATATTTTCAAACGAAATTACAGAGTTAAAGTTGGTTTAGAATTTTAATAATGAAATACATTTTTAGAATCATTTAGGTATAATAATTAGCCAAGTTATGTTGAAGTCTTATTAATAGTTCCTCGATGACTTTAGATCGTAGAAGTCTTCGAACTCTTAAAATTTATACAAAATGTCTCTTATTATATTTTTTTTGATGGAAATTGTGCTGAAAGTAAAATTTTATACTCGAGTTATACAAAAATTAAAGTATAAATGGTATGAAATTTAAAACCTCAGTTTTTTAAATGCTTTTAAATTAACCGGTAACTTAAAATGTTTCTTCTCAGTTAAATTTAAATATTCACTTATGAAATTTTTTGAAAGACCCTCTCCATAAATTTAGCAGAATGAAGAATTTAATTCAATATATCTAAATTTCAGGAAGAAATATTTTCTCAATTTTCGATAATTTTTTTGGCAAAATAAACGAATTTCATTTTTTATTGTTAATTTTTTAATTAATATTTTTACAGATAGAATCCTGACTCTATTATACTGAAATTTTCGACTTCACAGTATATAAATCAGCTTATTTGAATCAAATTTGTTTGACATTGATTGCTTCTTTGTCATGCAGGCATCCTGGAGTTAGCGAATTTCCCCCGGTTCGGGCAGGTTTGTTTTTATGTATTTTATTTGTAAGGTGTATGAATGCCCCCCCCCCACTCCTGTAAAAATGGGCTGTGAAAGTGAATGTGATGAGTGAGTTGCTAAGTCCTACTCTTGGCCCTAGATGGTGCTACTTCAAAGCAACAAACGCTCTTTTTGGCTTAAAATCGCTGATGCACCAGTGAGCTTGCCCATGGCAAGTGCCATTAGAAACAACAACACAATTTCTTTGTCTTAATGATTTCATAAACAAAAAAGCAAACTGATGAAAATGAATTTAAAAACTAATCACAAGTAATCAGTTGGGTTTATCATAAATAAAATAAATTCCATACGAGTCGTGAAAAATTAGCCAGTTATTTTTTCTTAACAATACCCAAACACATAGGAGAGAAAATGTAAAAAATCAATATGATTCCGGCGTTTCTATAGTTAATAGCAGCGTTAATTAAGTTTTATAAGAAATTTTCGAGACAGAATGAATAAAATTTGGATTAAGCAGCATGAACGTAAGCTTTTTATCAACACTTATTTGTACAAAATGAAGCTATATTTAATAATTAGTTAATTTTGATGTTCAAACAAAAATGTTCTAATCGGCAACTATTGAGGCATTAATTTCGGTATTACCAATGGAAGCTGAATTTCAATTCTAAATTCAAAATTGCTATCGCAACTTTTTGACTTGAAACACTTGATTTAAATGCTTTCACCTAATCTCATTCACAGTAAATTAATGTCGTTAACAAGAGACATTTCCAAATCCATTAAAATTAAAATAAGCAATAAATTGCGCTGAAGTCTTTGAAAAGCAGATTTTCTTCAAAAAAATGGACAAAAAGGGATGAGCAGATATTAACACTGAAGGATTAATATATTGAAAGTTAACGATGAATAAACAATAAAGTTTTCATTAAAATGTTTTGCATTATTTCAATGCAAAAAATATATGGTTTACCAGAAAACAGCACAGCACAAAATTAAACATTTTCTAAAGGCTTGTGAACTTAAATAACATGAGAGTTAAGAGGATTTCATATTAAACTAAATCTTTGTCCTGTTCTTCTGAAATTTAAGAATGAATCTATCACAATTTCAGATATAATTTTTTTTCTCGATTTTAGAATGTCAAGCCTTTATTAACACATTATCTTATATATTTATTGTTCAGATGGAATCCATATTCGCAGACCAAATTTTACTTAAACTTTTGCAGCTAAACAAAGCACTAAACACTCTGATAGCAGTTTTTTCATAGGAAGCAAGCTCCTGAAAGAGGGCGTAGATCCTCTTATCGAGTACAACTACTCTTCTGCAACGGTCACATTGGCAATGGTTATGTCTGAGAGTTAGCTGGGGCCGCAAGCAATCAGTAGAGTCTAGGCAAATCTTTTTGCGAGAAGCACCTTGAGCTGGCTCCAATTCAAGCTCCGCAACATCCGGGCAACCGTCCTCCTCCATAGCTGAGGACAGAATGAAATGGCGCTATTACAAAACAGGAGTCGCTGACAAGGCTTAAATCGCTGACTACCTCAGCGATCTTGTCCATGGCAAGTGCCATGAGAAACAGCAACAACATTAATTTCATGTATCTCTGAAACATCTGCAATGATTTGGATCAAATTTTCTATTTATATAAGGTTTCACTTTTTTACTTTTATTTGCATAGGTTTATTTCCTGAATAAATGCTATTTTACAAACAAAAATGAAACTTTCTTATAAGTAACTATTGGAATAAGATTATCCGTCATCCGCTTCGAAGTGCGGTCAGTGCGATGTAGTGATCAGAATAACATGAATGGCACGTGTGTTGCAATTCGAGTAGAGCTTTTTGCTTTATTTTTGTTCTAGTGCAAGTACATATAATGCTTTTGATTTTTAAAATTATTAAAGGTGTCCTTCAAGGAAAAACTCGAATTGAATGGGAAAAAATTTCTTTTATAAGTAACTATTAGAGCCTTTTTCTCTCTTCTCTTTTGCTGAATAGTCATCTCGGTCCAGATTTCGCCGTTGTAAAACTGAGTGTAAGTTCCAAAATATGAGTAATGGTAGAAAAACTCTCAAACAAATAGGTTAATACAACGCGTGTAAAAGTACGAGTATTCATAATTATTATTTAAATGATCAGTTTACATTTAGGTACGATTTAAAAATATTCATATGTAATCGGTATAGGATTCATCTTTAAATACTTTTTCTGAAAAAAAAAACACGATTTTGCAGAAAAAAAGAACTGCCGAGTGAAGCTCAATCGTTCAGATATTTGTGCACAATGCTGTCTTTTTTTTTTTTTTGAAATTGTAGTTTTTGGTTGCGATTTCAAAAATAATGGAAACATTTATTTTAACCATTGCAAGATACTTGTATCTGAAGATTCTTCTTGAAATTGAATACATTTCTTTACAAATGTAGTGGTTCATAATACTTTTTATAGATCATGGGAATACTGATTGTCTTAAAAAATAATAAATTTCGCATTCAAACATTTTTTTTAATTAATTGAAAATAAACTCTAAGGAATTTTCGAAGAGGATCATATATTTTGTAGAATAAAGAAGATTAAACGTTAATCTTGTTTCTGAACACTTAATAAATTAAACTTGGGTATATAAAAATGAACAAGTTAAATAATGTTTTCAGAAAAATGAATTTACATGAAAGTTATATTGTAAAAACACATAGTTTTTACAGAAAAAAAAATTATTTTTAATGGTTTTTCCAAATTTTTTATTAATTTTTCTGAAAGAAAATCCTCGACCGTATTCTGTGAATAGATCAGAAATATCACATTAACAAATTACTTAGCATTTTAATATCAAACTTTTCTTCTAAAAATGAATTATTAAATTTAAATTTGACAACATTCTAAAGTGGAAATTTCGGATCGCTCCGTCAGTTTAGGAGAGAAACAAAGTGCATCTACATAAAAATTTTCACTGTGAATAGTTTTCTTAAGATTAAAAATAGAAAGACAGAATGATGTAAACTTTAAAATTTGTATGAGTAATTATTTATCCCTACAATATAATTCACTCAGATTTTAAATCTTCGCCATTCTTAAACTGTGCAGTGTAATCTTTTATAAGTTACGATATGTTTTTTGTTTTTATTTCATATCAACTTAATTTGTTACTAATACATTTTTGGGCTCATAAATTTAAATCGATTTAACATTTTAAATTCATCCAGATCCACTGCAGATAGGTTGGTCAATCATTATGCTTTTATTATTGTAATCAATCAAGAGGCAGATACTTTGAAGGACATTAACCCAAGAACATTAAACCATTTCGAATAAAAAAAAGGGTTGCAACCTATGCTTGTCCAGTCAAGGAATTAGATTCGTATATTAATTTCTTTTCGAAAAGAAAAAATATTTCTCTTTCGAAAATAAATAAAGTTTTTTGAAGAGATTTAATTTCGTGATGTTCACAGAAAGAGAGAACATTTATTGGGGAATTTGCTTCAGAAACGTTGGATATCCTCACCTGCTATCAAAAAACAGCTAATCATGTTTGGAGCATCATTTTAAGAAGCACAATTTTAAAACGTATTTGGCCTGAAAATATTGATGAAGAATTTTTAGTAAATTATTTATAAACGTCAAGAAATTAAAAAAATATATTTATTAACAAAAAAAATTACCCGTCTACATCCAAGTGCGTACTGAAACGTGTTACTTCGAGACTGGATTCCATGAAAGATACTCAGCATGTACAGACCTATCACGTGTTACACGTGCCGAAGGTAAAATATCTTCCTTTTGGAGAACAGAAACTGAAAAGCTTGGGTATCGCTTCAAATATCATTCTTATTTATGTACTTCAATTCAAAGTCGATGATCAAGGCGGCATTTGTGCAGCTCCAAAGTGAGGCGTGTTAAGAGGACTCTGTCCCCAAGCCAAAAAAAGAAATCCCAAATTTCGATTTTTATTTTATTGTCTTGATCTTACATTTACTCTCATTGTGTCATAATCTCAGAGTTGTACTTTTGAGATTTCGAAAAGTTTTTAAAATTATATTGACGGTAACAAATAGGCAAATTCATGCGCAAAACCCGACTTTTATCAATCATAAATGCGAAAATTTGTTTTACCCGTTCTCAATTTCTTTTTTTTTTTCAAATGCTGAGGATTTTTTTTATTTATTTAAGCTGGCTCCTTCAAAAACTAATATTTTAGCGCAATATAAAAAAGCGTAATAAGAATTCCTTTAAGTTGTTTTATGCTGGATATAAAACAGTACTGCTAAATACCTAATATTGTATTGTATTTTTTGATAAAAATTATATTAAAGTTAATAGCACATACAATTTAAGATCCATTCGCAACTTCGTTGAATTTTTAAATAAATTTTGATTCATAAGAAAATAATGGAAGCATAGAGAATTTTCGAATTGTAACGACTATTTTTTTTATTTTATTTAAAAATTCAGATTATTAGGATTTCTATGAGTGCGTGCGTGTCTTCTTTTTTTCTAGATGATTTTATTTGAATGTTATGCTTTGATATGTTAAAAAAAATTCGATGAAAGATTAAGACAATATTTTTTAAGAACTGAGAAAATGCTTTGTGGTAAACCATGTTACATTTATTTCCTTAAACAAATTTGTTACTAAAATATATTCAAGTACTTTAAAAGAAATTTTATTTTTTCAACTGAGATTTCTATCTGGACTGATGATAAAAGTTTGTCTGTGCGTACGAATAATGAATTCTATATAGCTATTATTATATAATATAGCAAATATTTTAATGTACAATAGTAATATGCATATTCTGTTTTATCTGTTAATTATTATTTTTAAAAAATTCTACTTCAATTAATTTTTTTATCAAAAGTATGGATAATAAAACAAAACTATAATAGTGTGATATTTTTACAAATATACACCAAATCTATTCGTATTTTAATGACAAGTATAATGTATTTTAGTTTTCAATGAATATATAAAAATATTCTTATCATAAAAATTATTATTAAATTCTTTATAATTCTGATTGATTTACGAAAAAGAATATGTTCCTCGTTTTACGACACTGATAAAATAGTGAATGAAATCTTTATTATTTCATGGTTACAATGATTATGGAATCTTAGAATTGATATTCCTTAAATTTGTTTCTAGATGGCACCACCTCTGTGACATCAATTTTTAACTAAATTAATATATTAATTATAATTAAGAGTTCTAAAATTATCGAAATATTCTGCTGTATTCAAAACTGTACAAGGTTTGAGAGAACTAGAAATTAAGAAAATGATTAAAAAAAGAATTGAAAACATAAAATACCCGAAGTGAAAGTACATAAATACTTAAAATTAAGAATAACATATAATGAAATTTCGTATAATGCATAAATTTTGAATTTATACAAAGTATCAAAAGAACATATTTTTTCTACATAATTTTAACTGTATCACTAATTGATTTTTCAGAAATTTGCAATAAAAAAAGAGAGCTTCAAACGTTATTTAAAATAAGTAAAATTAAAACAAAATGTAAACAATTACACCCCTCTACCATTTTGTTTTTGATTGCAAAAATATGTTTTCAAAACATTTATGCAGGCATATTATAAAATTCAATATAACACAATTTACAAGTTATAAAAAATAAATGTGAACCACCTAGACAGTTATATAGCAGAAAGAAGATTCTGAAGTGAGCTATCATGAAACCTTGAGCTCAAAATAAATCTTAAAAATGTATTACTGTTTTACAAGACTAAAAGATTATTCTTTTCAAGTATCTAGAGATGGAATTTAGAAGTGTTAAATTTTAAAATATGCTTGAAAATGATATAAACGGATTTAATTATTAAAAGCATTTATAATTCATTTTAAATATTTATTCAATGAATATGAATTTTCTTTTTAATACGTAATTTTCTGCGATGTTATTGCTTAATTTACTTATAGCATTATTTTAATCCTTTCCTTTTGTAATGACTTTTGTTTTTATTTCAGATTTTATACGAAAAGCTTTCTCTCATTTTCAATTACATCATAATAATCTTTTAGTGTTTTTCATTTATGTCACTATTATTATTATATTTTATTTTTTGCACTTCAATAATTTCTCCTTCTTCTTTACGAAATCTTATGTTCAGTTTTTTCTCAATATTACGCTCCTGTCCGATAAATTAAGGATAGTGCAAGTTGAGAAAAATAAAGAGTCAGAAGCAAAAAAATGTAACTTATTTGTACAGCCTATTTATCAAATAAAAGATAAAGAGCAAAAAAGATACTATATGTTAGGTATCATTAGTAAAAATTGTGATTTTTTGCTCTTTGAGGCAAATTACAAAAAACAATACTACATGACTAGTAGGATGGTCAATACATAGTATGTCTCCCAGACGAGGCAATAAACTCCGAATAATGCCATGGCTTGCTGAGTATCAAATTACCTATTTGATCTTGGTGAATATTACACCATTCATCAAGAAATACTCTACGAAGTTCCCGTTGGCATGCAGGAAGTGATTGAAGGGCTTCAATTAGCCGTCTAGTCCCCCACATTCTCTGATGAATTCAAGTCAGATGAATATGCTGGTGGTTCCATAAGGTTGATATCCTCCGATCGAAGACATTCCTTTTACGATGTTTACATGGTGAGAATATACACTATCGTCTATAAACACGAATTCTATTCCGTTGAAGCCCCAAAATGAACGTACATGTCGCCCTAACCAAATTGAACATACAGGTTAGTTCTGGTACTCTGAAAAATTCCTTTCCAAACTAGTAATCCTTTCGGTGTTGGGAATTTAGACCGATGATGTTCTCTTGGTGATAAACAAATACCTGGTGTTCTTCATATGAATTCCGGTAAATATCAGACGACAAGCTAAACCTGTTCCATTAGGAAAGCATCACACAAGCCCACTGTTGTGGTGTCCACAATGCATGCTCTCAACTCCAGGCTAATCGCAGGTGACAATGAGTTGCAGTAAGTGGAACACATCTGTCAGGCCTACAAGCCTGTAGACCATCTGCTCTAAGCGTTTGCACCCGGTCTGCTGTGAAATTGTCGTACCAGTGGCTGAAGAGAGCTGACGAAGCAGGTCTGATGCTGTGCTCCGTCTGTTTCTTTTGACAGTAACTGCCAAATACCGATCCTCATTCGGTGTTACTCAGGGGTGACTTGTGCTGTAACTTCTACTCCTATTACCATCATCTTGGAATAGTTGCCAAAGCCTGGAGAGGACACTCTGTGCGATTCCAAGTTCCACGGATACTTCCGGCTGGGGACGCCCGCATTCCAGACGGCCGATAATTCTGCCAAGTAGAAAATCCTTCAAATACGTCGTTTGTGTCATAACTATGAGGTTATTGTACTGAAAGGCTTGTAAAGCGCTTGCAAATAATTTTACTTCTTTGCCAGTTTTCCTTATACATCATTCTCTTACATTCTAGTCATTGTGCCGTACTATCGGTTTCTTTAGTGACTTCCTACAACTATCATTTGATTTTTTTTAAATGTGTGTAGTCCTTTTACAAAGTGAGATGTGTATTTTAGAGTTTGGTTTCTTCGTGACTTATTTATGGATTTAATAATTAATTTATAAATATAAGTATATTTCAAAAAAAATTGTTTTTTTTTAAATAAATTATTTGGAATTAAGATTGATTAAAATACAATTATAATTAATTTTTTGTGAGCTGAAGAAATGTTAATTCCTGTAAAATATATTAATTTTTAATATCATTTATCTATATAACCTCTTAACTAGTTATATCATAAAAATTAAATGCTCTGCTTGATTAGAAGGAAAAATAACACGTTGGATTATTAAGTGTGCTGAACTGGCAATCTGGAGGCACTTATGAGTGAGAGGTTGTTACATAGTTAATGATCCAGCTGGCTGGAAATGCCAATTATCAAGTATGGGAACTAGGGAAAGTTATAGTGGTCAACATGTTACTCAATGCAAAGGAAACTGATTCTTACACTACCTTCTTATAAACAGTATATTTCAATAAAAAGAAAATTATGGATATATAGACAATTTATGTTGCAAATAACCACAAAGCTAGTCCCCTTGTAGAAGAATAACATGTGTTAGATAATGTTTTCCGCAAATCGCAACTAAACAATTTTAAATAATATTGGACAAAATTTCTTTCCTTAAGAATAATTTATAGCTAATCATATTAAAAATATACCGTAAGAATAATTTAAATCTTTAATAATGATTTTTTAATAAAATATATAGCTGAAAAATATCTCCAAAAGAGACCACAAATTTATCAAAAGCATTGTTTTGCAGTTCGTCTTCAATATTGGAAGTCACTAACAGCAAACTTGGCAGCTGGCATACAGGACTTTTCTTGAGAATTTTCACAATCTCTCTTGACGACGACAAAACATGATTACACATTCACGGGTCAAGGCATTGTCATAACGAGTCCAATTCAAAATTCAATTGTATGAGAGAATAGTCAGATAATGGGTATTTGATCTTTATAGTTTAAAAATATGATAGTGCTTTAACATTGTGGATGAGCTGGCCACGATGAAAAGTTTACATCTGTAGGTAAATTTTTTAGTGTGTAGAAAAAAACCCAGAAAAACTATAATTAATTTCCTGAAATTTCTACGAATGAACCAATTTTTATAAACAATACCTACACAAGTTGACCATTTTTATGCTATATTTATGAACAAAAAACCGTTTCTCTTGTGACCTCCAGGAAATCGCTCTATTAGTTCAAAGTTTTCTTCAGATAAGGCAATAAGCAATTTTGTTATTCTTTCCTTGCCTGTGAACCACTTAACATTTAAAATGCTATGAGAAAATTACTATCTCAATAGGGCAGGAATTTGACGCGACATTTGTTACTCGCTACTCTAGGAGATGATGGTCGATCTCGATTATGAAATTTCATTAACACTGAATAACACTTTAATTTCGTATAGCATAAAGTAGGCACACTCTCTTCGGTGGTGATATGTTTTCATTCTCACTCTGAGAATGTTTTGCTGATGTAAAGAATCGGATGTCCTCCGTTCTTTGAACCACGCAGTTACAGTTCCCATTCCATTGCCCGAGGCGTCAATAGGGGAATACAAGCTAATGATCTGGAGCGTACATCAATGGCAGTTTAGCTCTATAAATATTCGATCTCATTCCATACCGCAGTTTCTTTCGTCATTTTCCCTTTAAAGAAGGTTAATAAAGGAACAGTGATATCGGAAATCTTTTTCACGTCATGTCCACAATAACCCCCAAGCATAAGAAGGATCGAACTATTGCAATGAGTGTTGGAAAATCTACAACTGCCTTGATTTTCGTCTCGGTAAATGTCTAGATTCCACAACCAACAATATATATTTTAAATATTTGGTGTCATTCTAGAGAATTTTCTCTCAGAAATTGTGATAGTTAAACTTGCTCTGGTTGTTTTTTCTAACACTTTCCTTCTGAACTGTAATTATTCGCTTCAACTGTCAGAATAAATGGTAATAGCGTCAAATAGGGAATGGGCAAATCTTCTCCATTTTCCAAATTTGATTCATTACGTTGCTCAAAAAATACGGAGCATTAATTAGCCTAATGACAGAATTCAGTAGAACTTACAAAACTAGAAACATTGCATAATGGCATTTTTAAAGGAATATATGCCCCAAAACAAGTTATAACCGCTTCTGAACCCTGCGCTCATTTATTTTGCGAGATTTGGCAGTATCCCTTTGTTAAAGAAATCAATCACAGTGATAAAGTTAGCAGCCGAGACTCTTTCCACTGTTCTTCAATGCTTGGCAAGGGGAGGTGAAAGGGGGGGGGCGTGGATCACCTAACTGTAGAGTTCAATCACTTAAAGTGATTCAACTGTCGTGGATCTGTATCGTGGGATTTCACCGGGTGTTTTTCCTAAAATCATTGTGTATAATTAGACTGACAAATTTCCATTTTCAACTCAAGCACGCTTTGATTCCCGATTTAAAGATTTTCATCTGAAGTTGAGATGTCCCGTAAGGTTTGGATCTTATTGATATGTTGATTACCAATTCCATATCGTGTTCAGCCGAGAAGATTGTCTTGGAACGTTCGTGAAGACATGTTGAATAAAGTGTTTTAATGAGATTCTTTCACTAACTTTTTTTTGTATGTGAAATGAACCTTTTTTTCGCCGCTTGCTTTAAAAGATTTCTCATGTTATAGAATATTTTAATATTATATACAGTGTATATAAAAAGTAAAAAAAATCTCATATTTTATTCTTTCGCCTGGCAATATATAAAATATCTAGATACTCTACAGAATTTCAAGATTTCATATATTGTCAATAACAATAAGAATGTTTTTTTAATATGTAAAACGAATAAAAGTTGCTTCTATTTCACATTAATTGACCGTGAAGAAATTATTTATATTATCCTAATGCTTTAATAATTGGTATTTATTTTTAATAATTGTTTAGTTCATATTAAATTTCGAAAAGTTATTGAGAAAGCAGAAAAAGAAACTGATTAAATTATTCACTACAAAAACTCTTTAGATATTTCCAATTTTAGTTTTTAATACCTCCGGTTTTATTTCAAACCTTGCGTTTAAGTTCCATATGCTTTCAGCTAATTTTCTAGCTACCAACATCCTGCGTAATACACAAACCTGTATTACACTTTAGAATCCCATTCTTGATATTAAAAGTACCAAAATAAATGTTTTACATATTTGCTAATCATGAAATTAATGCCAGCAATTACGATACTTTTTAGTTTTAAATTGATATTTTTAATATCATATAATAGATTATCGTCAATCAGTAGTGCGATTAGTTGTCTAGCCATACACTTTATTAAAAATATCCTGAACTCGGAAATTAGAATGTATCGTAACAAGCAGAAAGTGTTCTGAAAAATGAATTGAAATAAACCGTTAAAAGAAGCATTTGAAGTCACTCCTCCTAGAAATTCCTGGCAGAAACAGTAACACATTGTATGACAAGAAAAGAGTCGAGAGTATAATATTTCAGCAATTGATCAAAATAAATACTAACCAAAATTGTCTGGGGGGGGTGAGAGTGATCGGACAGTCCAAAATCAAAGATATTTTCCCTCAAGTTTAGGATATATTTTAAAGCATCAACCATGTTCTTTGATATCGTGAAACAGAACAAGGAGAATTGGAGCTAAAAAAAAAGGATAAATTGTCCATCTCAGATTGATGGATTGTGAAAACGTTTTTGAAGATGCCAAGGAGCAACTGAGGAAGCGATTTCATTTAAATGCGAAAACAACCAAAAGAAGAAAGGAAAAAACGGAGGCGGCTACCAAAAAGTAAATTGACGACTTCTCTCTCTCTCTCGGTGAAAAGAAAGGGAATAATTCGGGCCGGCGAAGCGAGCAAAATATGTGGAGCAATCCTTCGGGTTGGGCCATTCCGAAAAAGAATGTTTCTTTCAATATTCTAAAGGAAGAAGAATTCCTGTGTTTTCGGAGCAGATTACAGAACGAATAATTTTCCATAACTGAGAAATCTTCAACGATTGCCTTCTTAACCCTTGCCACGCTCTGAGAAATAAGGAGAGTGGAAAATAAATTGATTTTTAAATTGCAAGTGACTTATTAGACTGGAAATGATTAAAAGAAAAAAAAAGTGTTTAGTTCATTTTATCTATAAATTTTAGGAAGATTCATGTTTTAATGGTAGTGTGAGATTAAATTTATGTGCAATTAACCTATTCCTTTATTAATAACTGGGAAAAAATATAAACATTAAGATAATTCAATAGTGAACACTAAGAATTTTGAATAAAAGTAAGTTTATGTGCTTACATTTATCGGAATGACAAATTTCGACATACTGGTTATCGCAGCACGACTGGATGTACTGCGATCGTACGCATTTGCTAAAAGTCCTTTCTCATATTTGTATGCTCCAAAAGTATTGAAAAGGAAATATGATAATTTCATTTTCCATAATATATTTAGTTTCGTTAATGAATAAATTGTTTACATTATTACTGTATTCGTGATTTAATTATTCATTATAGAAACCGAATTAAAAAATGTTATGCTTCGAAAAATATTATCTGAATCTGGGGATCAGAAAAATTAAGAAACGAACATGAAAAGAATTTTTTACACTGAATAACTACGTAAAATGTCATTCTCGATGTGAAAATGAATTTGAATTGCTGAAAAAAACAGCGGACATCAGGCTAATGGGCGAATCGAAGGACTGATCTAAAGATCAGCTTGAACTGAACCTATTAATAATTCTCTGATCTAAAATACGAAAACTAAATTTACGGTAAATGTGCCTTCTCCTCAAATCATTAATTTTAACTTGCTTTGATGTTTCAAGCATAGACCAAAACTGTATTTCAATAATTTTTTTTTGATGTGAAGAAGTAATATATTCTTAATTTAATTTCATTGCTCTCCTCATACACTTGTATAATTCATTTGATCTATTCCGTTTTTCTGTTTCAGTAATTATTTTATATTTCTGGATGTTGTTCACAGTTTTGATGATAACTTAAATAATCAACATATGTTTTTGAAGAAACATCATTTTTATCCCAAAAGAATATATATATATATATATATATATATATATATATATATATATATATATATATATATATATATATATATATATATATATATATATATATACTGAAACAATCTTAAAAGAGGTAAATTTAATAAATTGCCATTTTCATAATCAATTAGAAAGATACACAAATGTATTAAGAGAGCGCGTATGCTGCTATTCCTAACGACATAGTGGAACTAAGAAGAATAAAAAACGGATATTTGTAATTGAAAAAATGTGAAATCTGGCCTGATGACTTTCTCAAGGGTCACCATCAAGCAAGGACTCCAATAAAAAAACTGAATTTTTTTCTGTAAAGAGTTAGACTATTGTCTAAAAAATTTAACTCTTTTATGACCCGAAAAATTCCGAATTTTAACGTAGAAGAGAGGCATCAATTTTTAGCACAAAAAAACCAAAAGACAATTAAAAAAAGAGAAGAAAAGACAGTATAAAAAACCCTCACAAATAAAATACAAGATTAAAGAAAAAACATATATCACAAAAAACTAAACATAATAAAAAAACTAAACACAATAAATAAACCCATATTATCAAAAGAACAAGTAAGAAAACAAGAAGTCTGAACATACCCTTAAGACGGAGATGCGCACCCAAGCTGTGCTAAAGAGAAAATGAACCAGATAGGAAGAAATTTAGGTGAATGCCAAATCAGGAAGGATAGTGGAGAAGAATTGATTGTCCAATCCGAGACTAGTTTAGTTCGTCAAATCCCGCCCCCTAGACGAAGACTGAAGTTTTTAGCTAAGGGGTATGTAGATTATTCGATTTCGGGCTTTTTTAATTCAAAATATTTTAAGTTTTTTTTATGTTTATAATCTCATGAATAATAGGTAGATATGGAGAGAAGATTTTTAATATAATAAAGTTAATTGTATTTTCCTCTGATTTTTAGAATGACGGGGAAGTCCTATTGAAATTGGAAGTAAATGTAGATTTTAACGCTGAAGCCAGTGCATAGCGGACCCCGAGGAATTGGAAATTATCTTCTTGAAATTGTTAATTTATTGTAAAAATATGTGCCTACTAGTGGGTTAGTCGAAGAGATCTAAACCTTCTTTAATTAAAATTTCAATATTACAGTAATTTCTTGGGAATACATTATGGCTAGATTTTTTAAAAAACAATCTGTAGCTTCTATATAAGACCTTTTATTATTACAAATATTTTTTATTCTGTTAAATTGTGAAAAGATTATATTTTTAAAAATTTTTGAGTTTAAATCTCCCGCATGAAAAATTAATAAACGTTTGTATGTCTTTATTTGTGGTATATGTTTTTTCTTTAATCTTGTATTTTATTTGTGAGGGGTTTTTTTACTGTCTTTTCTTCTCTTTTTTTAATTGTCTTTTGGTTTTTTGTGTTAAAATTGATGCCTCTTCTATTTTAAAATTCGGAATTTTTCGGGTCATAAAAGAGTTTTTAAAAAATCTAGCCAATAATGAATTCCCAAGAAATTACTGTAATATTGAAATTTTAATTAAAGAAGGTTTAGATCTCTTCGACTAACCCACAAGTAGGCACATATTTTTAAAATAAATTAACAATTTCAAGAAGATAATTTTCAATTCCTCGGGGTCCGCTATGCACTGGCTTCAGCGTTAAAATCTACATTTACTTCCAATTTCAATAGGACTTCCCCGTCATTCTAAAAATCAGAGGAAAATACAATTAACTTTATTATATCAAAAATCTTCTCTCCATATCTACCTATTATTCATGAGATTATAAACATAAAAAAAACTTAAAATATTTTGAATTAAAAAAGCCCGAAATCGAATAATCTACATACCCCTTAGCTAAAAACTTCAGTCTTCGTCTAGGGGGCGGGATTTGACGAACTAAACTAGTCTCGGATTGGACAATCAATTCTTCTCCACTATCCTTCCTGATTTGGCATTCACCTAAATTTCTTCCTATCTGGTTCATTTTCTCTTTAGCACAGCTTGGGTGCGCATCTCCGTCTTAAGGGTATGTTCAGACTTCTTGTTTTCTTACTTGTTCTTTTGATAATATGGGTTTATTTATTGTGTTTAGTTTTTTTATTATGTTTAGTTTTTTGTGATATATGTTTTTTCTTTAATCTTGTATTTTATTTGTGAGGGTTTTTTTATACTGTCTTTTCTTCTCTTTTTTTAATTGTCTTTTGGTTTTTTTGTGCTAAAAATTGATGCCTCTCTTCTATTTTAAAATTCGGAATTTTTCGGGTCATAAAAGAGTTAAATTTTTTAGACAATAGTCTAACTCTTTACAGAAAAAAATTCCGTTTTTTTATTGGAGTCCTTGCTTGATGGTGACCCTTGAGAAAGTCATCAGGCCGGATTTCTCATTTTTTCAATTACAAATATCCTTTTTTTATTCTTCTTAGTTCCACTATGTCGTTAGGAATAGCAGCATACGCGCTCTCTTAATACATTTGTGTATCTTTCTAATTGATTATGAAAATGGCAATTTATTAAATTTACCTCTTTTAAGATTGTTTCAGTATATATATATATATATATATATATATATATATATATATATATAT
>JAOUZG010007800.1:284811-306540 GCA_026289955.1 Argiope argentata | reverse complement strand
TCTCCCTATATATATATATATATATATATATATATATATATATATAGGGAGAGAATGAGCTAATAGTAGGAATTGGTAAAAAAAGGCAAATAGAATCTTAAAATTATTTGTTTTCTGACCAGCTTTTTTATAAGCTATATTCATAACTACCACTGGGTTATTGTTAATAAACCAAAATTAGCAGTAAGTAAACGTAGTTAATAAGTAGCAGTTAGTAAACATTAATTAACAAGCATTTAAATTAATCTTTTAATGCTGAAAGAATTAAAGTTGAGAATTCTTCAGATTTTTCCACGTATTGATTTACAAAGTTTTGTCTTTAAATTGAAATCGCTTCATATCACTGTTTTGGTCAGCTACACGTAATTAAGTATCAGAAAATGAATCATTCGAAAGTTAGACGCAATGCACTTTAATTCAAAATCATTGCATAAAATAGGGCTGGCCTAACAATACATAACTTATGAAAAAAACTAATTTGTAGTATATTTTATACTTATTGTGTCTGGAAATACATTCTGGGGTTGGGGGGGGGGGACTTTTTCAAAATCAAAGATGATGGGAAAGGGTTAAAACTAGGTCACTTAGAGCAAGCTCTACCTCCATAAATCGAAACATTTGCACCAAAGACACATCATCTCTGGTCATGCAGATGCCTGCGTTTCGTCATCAAGCTCTCCATACGATGCAATCTTTTCATGGCTCTCTTCGTGAGAAACATGAATTTAATTTTCTTAATTCGATGGGGAGTGGGAGCAATGAATCTATCATCGTCGAGTACGTGCATTTTATTTTGACAGGATTACTCTTTTCATATTTTTTAACAAGGTTATGGAATTTTTGTCTAGACGTAATAACCGTTTTAATGGATTATAAATACCAAATGATCGTTTAATGTTCACTTCTTTCATGTCAACATTGGATTTTTTTTAAAATTTGCACTACAAGTTTTTTTTTACTTCAACCCCTTCAGACTCTGCTTCACATTTTAAAAAAATGCAGAATTAATTTTAATTTTTATAGACAGCTTAAACAGCGTGTGTTTATTCTAAGAAGGATTGCTTTCTCCTTGGAAACCTATGTGGTATTCCACCTTCAATACGATGGAGAATCTCAGCTCAACTGGCCATAGCATTTTTCCGAGTAATATACTCTTAAATATTTTTCTTTATTTCGATAAGTTTGCAGAAGAAACTCTACGTTACAAGTTGCCTTTTTATTAATAATATTATATAAAAACGAAGAAAAGCTGGGATATAAATGCACTAAAGTCATGCTACACATATACACTTTTTTTGTAAAATTTATATGTTTAAAGCAAATAAATATTTTTTCGAATGATATTAATTTCCAAAATATGAATCTCCTTTATTTTTGTGTAGAAACTTAATTTAAGATAACTTTTGAGCTTAAAGGTGAAAAATTTGCATCTTAATTATGACACCTCACAATTTTTTGTCATTTCCCTTTTATAGGATATATCTGGATCATTCTATGACAAACTTGTTTTAAAGTACATCCAAGCTTTTGGAATACAGTCATTGATATGTAAGCTTGACATATCATTCAAAGGCATTCTGAAATTTATATAACAGTGGAAACAAAATTCAAGAATTTTTCACTAAATTTTATAAAACCTTTAAACTGATCGAATCTATTTTTAATGAGTTATGAAGTGATATTCGCGTTATTACAGTCTCAGCAGTTTTGTTATTTATTTTAAATTTTAGCTCCGAAGTCATTCAAATTTTGCCATGGAATAAAGCAAAACATTTAAGTAAAAATAAGACATTATTCGCTTATTTTTTATACAGATTTAATTACTATTTTAATTATTTTTGTCAATATATCTTTCTGTCTCTCTTCTTTGAATCGCTTTAGGTAAGAAAACCCTTTTTCAGTGTTTTTGCACAATCTTTAGTTACAATTATTTTGATAGAATTGCAAATATCAGAATTAAGAGAAAAGTATTAAGGTGTTTTTTCTTATAATTATAAATCCCAAAAAATGCAAATGTGCGAGTCGAATTTTTCTAATGATGTGGCTTCATATTTGTTATATTTTTCAATAAAGCCATGATGAAATAGAATATAAACTGAAATTAATGTTATTGGGAATAATATCAAGCACACAGTTGTGCCAAACTATTTCGCTGTAATTATCAAGACGGAATTAGTCTTAGTTTTTTATGTTTCTACTGATTCATAGTTCATGTTCCTCAAGAAACATTTGTTGAAGTGAAAGATCTTTATTCTTTTCAAAATTTAGTTTTCACTTTTTTTTTTGGCATTGTTTAAAATTAAACAAAAACGTTTTTAAAAAGATTTTTTTTTCTTTTCACAGATTCCTATTGATGAAAAAAGTATTTATAGGCCTATTTTAGCAACCTTCATTTTTTATTTCAAATAAAGCCGAAGACTAACATCAATAACGGTTTTAAATTTTAACCAATTACTTTCCTCTACGCTCCCCTTCACCGGAATTACAAAAATTTATCTAATTTAAAATGAATAATTTTTCCCGATTTTCATTTATTTCAAATTTAT
The DNA here is from genome assembly GCA_026289955.1 of Argiope argentata. Lineage (NCBI taxonomy): Eukaryota > Metazoa > Arthropoda > Arachnida > Araneae > Araneidae > Argiope > Argiope argentata. The sequence goes on along the minus strand of JAOUZG010007800.1, from coordinate 303,994 downwards.
TCATGATCTCATTCATTTTTCAGTAGATTTAACTGTTCATTTTATAGGACCTTGTATTATAAGTTAATTTTAAGACTGTTCTTCCATTTTGAAAGCATTTTATTTAAACTCTAAAATTTGATAGAGTCTTTAATCTGTTAACACTTAGGATGAAACTCAGAGGCCAGTTTCTGACTGATTGTTATACAGATGCCTAAACTAATAAAATGTTACTTTTTTCTTCTACGAAAAAGAAGAATTCAATTGGACTACTTAAATTGCAAAAGTTTTAAAAGAATTCAATTGATAATTCTTTAAAATTAGGCTTTTAATAACTTTTATAATGTTGAAATTTAAGAAAATCCTTTTTTATTTGCATATTTTAGAATTTCTTTTTAAAAACTACTTTTTACAAGCAATTATAATGAATATTTCTGTGTTTAATATCTTAATACGGTTTTCTTACGGTGAGTTTTCTAAAATCTGCCGGAAAAAATATTAAAATTCAATCCTATTTTATTCAAATTCCTTCAAATTCTTCTTTGAATAAATTCAAACTTGAAATATTTACTTTGAATAGCTACTGAATTTCGCATTTCACTGGAGTCCTCAATAAAGACTTCAATTTATACTCTTTGACCAGAAAGAAAAAAAGTTTGTGATGCTGCTCACCCGAGGTAGTTAGCACGTGATATGTAATCGCACGTTCTTTTAATATTACTACATAATGCACTTTTCTGTTCTTTTTCAAAATATATTTGAGTAACACTTTATTACTTCGGGACACTTTTTTTATTAATTTTTCTTAACGAATTTTTATCTAAGACTTTCTCTTTTCAAAATCCTATTTCACCGATAGAAAACGAGATAAAATTTATATAAAATGTTATTGTTTTGAAAGAGAGCCAACTCTACTTAATATGCCCATTAAAATATTTATTTTTTTCATTAATTTTTATTATAATTTAAAAGGTATCATTTTTGCATAACATTTATAATAATAAAGAATTTTTTAATTGAGTGAATATTGCAATAACTTAAACTTGTTTCCAAATTTTAAAAATAAAGTTCCCTTATCTTGCGTAAAATGTCTACTCAAAAGAAATTTGATATTCTAACTCGGTTGGAAAAGCATGAATTATTTCGATGCTCCGAAACCTTTTTAATCTATTTTTATTTGGTAAAGTAAAGGATGTAAATATACAGATGTTAAAGAACAACTTCCATTATTTAAAAAAACCCAATGCAACCGGAATGAAGCAAATGTGTAAACTATGGAAGTAGTTCCTTAACTTTATATATATTCGACAATACAAACTGGCTGGAGACTTATTTTGATTTCAAACACTGAAAAGAAGCATTTTTTCGTCTATTCCACGGAGATCTAATTACGGAGTGAGATTCAATTTGAAGCAAAAAAAATTATTTACTTGATGAGGATTTTTCTGGTTAAATTTATGCTTGCTTTTAAAAATAAATATTGTCCAGAATCAAATATAACTTTTTATGCTACTTCACAAAAATACACATTATTTTTTTCAATATTAAAGTCGCTTTCATTTCCTAAGTTTCAAAGATTCAATTAGAAGTTTTATTATTTTTAATGCCTTTTTTATCATATATATTCATTGAATTTCCTTTTCAAGTTGGTTTTAGTTGAGTCTGAACTTTATCAAGATTAGGATAAAACGAATATACTGAAAATAGACCTTAAGTTCGCAAAAGGACTAAATAAAGTAATTTTTTTTTCATTTCACAATTTCGCAGTTTCTGGCGAGTTGGATATGAAATTCTCACTTCTTTTCCGATTTTTCTTATCCAAAGGTTACATAAACTCATGAGCCCTTTATAAAAGGAGAAGAGTAGAAAACATGTACTCTGAAATAATGCATATAGTATTCTTTTAAGGAAAAACATGGATTTTCCTCGTATATTCCAAACTAGCTGCTATATTTTCGACTTGGCCAGCTTCTATTTGTTTTATACACAGGGTAGCAAGAAATAAGTTAACCACTTCAGTGGGATCTAAAATGCCTGATATTGATCCAAATAAGAAATCTGAACTACAGATTATTCAGATGATGCACTTTCACAGATTTGTGTTAGATTACGTTTAAATTTGGTCTAAAATTTCAACCATATATGACGTTGCAATACAAATGGTATTTGTTTTCATATATTGAAAATGTGAAACATAATTTGCGATACAGTGCATGTCTACTGCCTTTTTTTCTTTCGGTGAAAAGAAGACGTGTTCCGCGTGAACTTTAGTTTCTTCTCTGTTCGCCACGCCTATGTTGCAAGAAAAAGCCTTATCGATGTAATTGTTCTACCAGAACCAACGAAATTCCGTTGCAGCTCTAAAGGAATTTTGTCGTATGAAGCAGATACGGATAGGTTCAAACTCTACAAGTGCCGTCATTTCTCAATAGTATGGCTCCTCACTCGTCGGACATTACTCCTTGCGAGCTTTGGTCGTGGGTATTTTTGAAGAACAATATCTACCATTAAAGACTATCTCTACCGGATCTCAAGGACAATATTTGGCGCCATATTCTTAATATTCCGGCAGGCTCACTCCGGTCACCTTCAGAAATTACGATTATCCGATTATATTATTGAAAAGGATGGCGGCACATTGAGCAGTTTTAATTTTGCTTCACTTAACAGTTATAAGCCATATTAAAGGATTTTATGTGTTTTTCACAATGCCACAATAGCGAATTTTTTTACTAACTTATCTTTATTTAATAAATGTAAAGCTCATCTCAATAACCTCTAGCTCAAAGTTCATCTTATTTGGTTCATTGTAGGGCCCTCTGAAGTGAGTAAGTTATTTCTTACTAATCTTGTATATTTACAAAAGAGTAACTGGTATATATTTTATATTCAACACATAAAAAGTTTAAACCTCAATCCTCTAATTGATTAAAGCTCCAAAATAGCTGAAGAGCGCCAATATTTGGCGTATGAATGCAAAGATCTGAATTTCCACCCTAGAATTTGGGTTGCACATAACCCAAATTCTAGGGTGGAAATTCAGATCCATTTGAAACAATTGATTGAACAACAATCCATTTGAAACAACGATATTCCCGCTGTGCAGCTATGGTTTTGCTGTAGTTTGGATTAAACAGTTTTGATAATAAAACTCGATCCTTCTTCAGTAAGGACATGATTAACGATGACAGAGGCAATTAGAAGGGTTTTTGGGCTCTGGCTGCAAGTTTCTTTTTAGGTTTGACTAATTGGCTGACACAATATTTAAAAAAATGTCTTCAAGTCGTCAAAATTTGAATTGTTTTTTTAAATTGCAGATATCTTTTCCCATTTCCAATATAGCTTATATACCAAATTCCATCAAAATTCGATAGTCCAAGTTCCATTTTAATTGTAACCATCCTATATTTAGAAATAACACTTTAAGCTTTGTCAAATTTTTATGTCTAATGCTAATTTAAGATTAAGGATTTTTTTCAAATAAATAAATCATAAGTTCGTTTTTTAAAAAAGTTACCTCGCATATGAGCAAAGCATAAGCATTACTGGAACAGAAACTTATTGAAAAGCAGAATCTTATCATGCGAGAACAAATACTTTTTCCTTTGATTAATATTGACAGGAAGATATAAACTGAAAATAATTTTAACAAATGATTTTAGATTGCCTTCTATAAAAGATTTCAAGAAAAAAGGCATTTTTTTTCCTTAAAAGTATAGGAGGTATTCAACAATTCCGTTACTACCAGATAAAATGATTTCTTTTTTAAATTACTGGAAATATGTTATCTGAAATAAATTTATTTTTAACTCTGATTATTACAGAAAAATTATCAAATAATTTCTGTTCATGTATATTACTCTTTTTAATTCTTTGCACTATATTATATAATATAATTTCATGAAACTTTATGATATTATCAGTTAGTTTATTAGTGAAAAATAGTGTTAAAGAAAAAAAAATGGAACTGCAATTTTAAACATCTAATAATAATTTAAAGGAAATTACGAATGCCATTTTAACTTTAAATGTTTTGAAGTTTAAACTTTAATTTTTTTAAAACTTTTAATTCTATGTTTTAAAATCATGAAAGAAATAAAATTACTAATTTTTTTAACAAATCATCAAAAGGAAACAAAAATTTGTTTCATAACGTACAGATGAGGATCTACTAAAAATCTGATTTTGTAAATACTAAGAGCATGGTAAAATCGAGACAAAAGCAATGTATAATTTAATAACATTATGCTTTTCAATCAGCACACAAAGGTCCATCTGATTTATAATTGAAACAAATAGAGAGTTAGTCGAAACAAAGAGGGAATTTATTTAGGATAATAACTTTTGACAACATTTAGCAGTATTCTCTTTAAATTGTAGGAGCTTTATGAAAATTAGAGGATATTTATCCAGCCTTAATATATTCCCAACAAAAAGGAACAATATATTTCAAGAGAACTGTAGGGTGAATTTCAGTAAATTACATTTTGCCTTTTAAATATATCTCAAGTTTTAAAAATCCATAGAGATTTAGGAAAACGAAAAAAAAATCTTGTTATTCATTTGCTTTAACAACAACACACTTATCTCTTGAATGGAAAGAATAAGATAAAATCCATGTATAGAGTCTGTAAGTTTAAAAAAGGAGGACATTTTTTCTAAAGTAAATAGTCTAAAGGATTAAAGATCGTTCAATTAAGATGAATAAAAGAGAAAAAGAAGCAGGTTGAAGAAAATGGCGTCTTTTAAGAATTTTAATAAAATATTAATTAAAAATTTATTTTATTTACATTTATTCATTCAGCCATTTCAATAAATATCCTTTAAAAAGTGTCACTTTATCTTTTGGAAGTAAAAATTCTGTGGTCCACAAAATATCAACTTGCAGTAAACAATCTTTCTTCATCGACTCTATTAAAATTTATCGGAAAGGATTAAAGCGTCTGAATCGTGAAGTTTTTTTAAAAAAGACAATATTATTTCTGAATTCTGGTATACTCAAATAAGCTCCTTCTTAAAAAGTAGTTATCTAAGCAATTCAATGTTTCAAATAAAACCATCCATTTAATTCTATTTTCAAATTAATTATGTTTATAATTCTCAGTACAGATTAATGCCAGATCTTTATTTAAAATTTTTTTTCGATAATTACATTTTTCAGTTTATTTACAATCTTTATAAAAATTTGAAACAAATTCATAAATATTTCTATTTATTTATATTTAAAAAAACTTGAGTTCTTGTGAAATAAAGTTGGGTAAATTTTTTCTAAATCATTTGATATCTTCAGGAAACATACAAGTATTCATCAAAAATTATTATTTTTGTATGCAGTTGTTTCAAAATTCATCAACCACTTTTTTCATTCATTTTTTTAAACAATTTGTCTTCAAATGAAAGTGAGGCGCACCTGCAAGGAAATCTGCCCGCAATGAAGTACACGCTTACCGAGAGTCACACCCATGGCGTTGTGTGGAAAACGGTTGCATTTTAATTATTAATGAACTCTACAGCAAAAGTTTCTCCAGTTGCGTTATGTAGTTAGATGTGAAATGATATTAACAAGAGAGAAGCGAGTTCACCCGGTTGTTTTGCGCGCACGGGTTTAATATTAACGGATTGATGGGCGACATTTCGTTGTAACGCCACAGAAGACCAAGGAGGTCTGGTCTGTCGGTGGTTGCGATCATCACTCGGCGCAACTTCAAGAATTTTTATGACATAAGTGTTCTGGCCTTGTTAATCGGTGGCTGTGGAACATCTCTCGAATTTTACGCTTCGTAACGCAACTTGGGAAGAAACCAGGAAAGGAGAGGAAAGGCAACAAGTAATGTCTTTTTTCCCAAGATTCTACCTATTTAAGGGCAATTATAATGACTTTTTCCCAAGACAAACTAGAGTCTGTCGATATGAGAAAGAAAAATTTTACACTGATCTTTCAGATCTGATCCTAAGAAGGCTTCCAAAAGGACTCTGATTCTTATACCTCCAAAGTGACAGCTGATCAAGAATATTAGTAGAAAACTCTTTCGGCGATTTTACAAGCTTTGCATGTAAGGATACGTGAAAGCAAAGGCCACCCTTCAGCAGAAAAAATTCAGGGAACCTGACGTGCTAGTGTTCGAATATTGGGTGAGCCTCTAGGGATCAGATACCTGTTAACCAGGTACCCAAGTTTTATAAAATTCTGAAAATGATACGTCTCTTATTAGAAAGTTTCAGCCTTTTACTGTTTCAGTTGGGATGATCCTTTACAGCACAAAAGCAAGGTGTTAAAAAGGAAGGAAAAGGGTTTTTACTAACAAACACGCGAAGAAAAAGTTATCGTAGGACCTAGCAAGATATTTAAGGGACATTATCAATAGTGGAGTGCGGGGCACAACAGAATTTAGACATTTGTAGATTTTCCTTCTTTTGATGCAAAGGCTGAACCTTATAACCTTCTTAGATTTAACAGACTAGAAGGAGCATAAAGTGAAAAATATTTTTGTAACTACGGCCCCTATAAAGAACGTTTGAAATAAAAAGTAAACATAGAGGTTGATTTAAAGGGGGAACAAAACATTCGTAGAACAGAAAAGGAAGCTCACTCAGCAGGCAGCGTTATATGGTTTTATTCATGAGTGTGAATAGAAACGGATTTAAAGGAAAGGAAATAATAAAGAATAGAAAATACCTAATTTTTTAATTTTTCAAAACGTATTCGGAAACAGAAAGAGAGCTTAGTCACCGTTTAATTCCGAAGACCTGTGAAATTTAAGAATTTTTAATCCCTTTAAAAATAATTAATTCAATCAACTCCCCTCCCCCCGATATTTAACGGATATTTGAAGTAATCAGGTATCATTTTTGCTGTGACAACGGAACAGAAATTTTACTTCCCATAGAGATTTCCATTCAATGTCAATTGCTTGATGCCTTTGCAAAGAAAGTTTTCTCCCAATCTTTATCTTGGGATTTTGTGCGGTATTATTTTCTCCGCGTTGTTCATGGCGAAATAACAGAAGCGGAAATCCTTTTCTGTACAGTTCCTTTAATTGAATCGTTAAAGATGCACATTCATAGTGAAAAGATGCCCTTGAAGCAGAAAAGTTCCTTCATAGATTTACCATAGCGTTCAATAGATTTAATTTCCCCCCTCATTCCCTTTATTTTCTAAAGAATAAATTGATTAAATGCAATTTCCTCTTCTAAACGACTTGAATAAAAATTTGTAAGACCCAGATTAAAAGCAGTTTAAAATTTAATCCAGCGATATAAATTCGGGAAAGTCTTTATAAATGATTTGAAGAATGAATTAAATATGTGCATTGAGATAATTTTCGGAACTTCGAAGAAAGATAAATAAAGATTTTCATGAAATTTTAAACATATCTCTTCTAATAACTTGCGCTTTATTAACATATGGATTTTTTTAACAACCATTGAATATTAAAATGTAGGATTTTTAAAGCATTTCAACAGTGTTTTAATTAAGTTCAGTAATTCATTAAACGAAATATTGTACTCATTTATGCATTTTTAAATAAATAATAGGGAGATAGAATGTGTTCAGTTATAAGTATTAGTGTTTAGATAGTTATGGAAATGAGAGGTATAAAATGTTTTATTGAAAAAAGAAGAAAGAAAATTATCATTTTGAATTTCATTAGATAAACTGGCAGAACTTCATTCCATTTTCTTAATGCTTTAATAGCAATAAATACAAATAATAGCAGTTTTTTAAATAGCTATTCAATGAGCATATAAGTAATACTAAACATATTCATTTGTAAGTATTCTTTTTTTTTTAATTTTCGAAACGTTATTAGTTTAGTTTTAGTGAACAAGATTGGTCACTCTCATAAAGAAAGACTTTGAGAAGCCATTAAGACAAGATCTTCATGAATGGTTGATCTTCGATAAAATATTTGGCTAGTTTTACAAGTAAAAAAAAGTTTATTGTTTAAGTAAATATCAGTCATTCAGCTACTCCTCATAATAAAGAATTCTTTTCTTTAAATATATTCATGTCCCCAGACTTCGGGAATTTCTGAATTTGAGAAGAGAAAAGGTCTAAAGAAAAAAGTTCAGACGAAATAGAATTTGAAAAGATTCTGAGACAGTTTTATGTGCTTCAAGTTAAAATAAACCATCGGAAGGCGCAAGAAGCGTCTCGTAAGAGACATTATTTGGTGGAGTCTATGAGAGGAACTGTTGTCATTTTTTTTAAATCAGTCAAAGCAAGTTTCACACTTAAATTATCAGAGACAAGTATCTTATGTTTCAAATGCTCCCCCCGAATGAATGTTAAATGAAAGGTTAACTAGTTGACTAAAATATGACCAGGATCACCTCTAAATTAGCGATGCCTGCAAGAGGCAGGTAGGAGGCAATTGCTTTTTTAAAAAATAATCTACTGCAACAGATCTATCCAATTATTATCATTCCTTTTCGAAGTATGACTATTAGGTAGATATGTGTCTCTGGATTCCAAGCATCTAAAGACTTTTACTCAACTTATTATCAGCGTTGTGTGTGTTTTTTAAAACTTTTTAACGGCATGAATACTACAGCTTTGGCTTCTTGCTTCTCATGGACAGCCATAAAATCCAAGAATCGGCAATGCTTTGTAGACCCATTAGCCGAACTTGTGCACTGAGATTTTCTTCCCAGTGCAGTTCGGCTCTTAGTTTTTCTAAGCTTAATTTCGGCTCTTAATTTCTTTAAGAAATTTGCTCTTAAAATCAAACAAAGGGATTATTCACTGCAGTTGTGAGTTAACGACAACGTTCTAGCAGATGATTCAGAATATGTTATTATCTTACTCGCCCGAAGATAAGAAGCCAACAGCTGCCTGTGTTAATTGAGTTGAGCGATGGTCAGTGTTTTGAGTCGCACAGTCATCCCTTCAGGCAACAAAATTGTGAAATTTCTTTTGATTCCTTTTTTACCTTCAAATGATCATCTGAAAATGAAACACCACAGAGTGTCAAAGCTTTAATAGTTGTAGTGGCAACGTTCGATGGTGTAGGCGAAATTAAACATGCTCGACCGGCTCTTGTACTCCCAGTGACGAAGATTACAAACCGGCCCGGGAAAGAAAGGTCGCGTGGTACCCAAAGGGGTGGAAACCGAGATAGGGTCGAAGAGAAAGTGGACAAGAGAGAAGAGGACTAGTTAAGAAGAGTGGAGGTCATATAGTTTGCCGTGAAAGAAAGAAACTTAATTCTTTTTTATGCTTTTTTTATTTTAATCTTTTCTGTATTTATGTAAGCAATGTAATAATCTAGAATATGATTGTTTCCTGTATTTATTTCTAAACAATATGATTGTTTCCTGTATTTATTTCTAAACAATCATCAGGATTGAACCGGACGATCACCGACATTGAGCTGTATTGAAAATGAGTAATAAGGCCTAGTCATAATAAAACGTGAGCCGTTTTGAGATAGCGGCTGGAAATACACGTTGGAAATGCTCGGAACTTCACCTGTGCCCTAAAACTCTGCTATTCCGGCCGATTAGTTGAAATGTCGAATTCTCGAATTAAAGTTTTGTTCTATTACTCCAGTATTCGTTCAACTTAATTTTGAAATCCCAAAGAGCGAAATTTCTGCAGACGAAATCTATTATAGTCCAATTGAGAAGATGCTTTGTTAAAAATTCACAATGAGTTTTCAATTAACAGGATGGCGAAATTCACATACAAAACACATTGATTTTGATGCTTCTTAAATCCAGACAATCATGATATATAATGCCTAGTTACATTTATGATTCTGTTTAGTCTTACAGAGCAAGTGGATGGGCTACTAGTACTTTTGTATGTGTTATTCAAAGGCTTAGAAACTCTTGACTGTACTATGCAATATGATCATAGCGAATTTATAGCAAAGGAAAAATGTGTAAACTGAAATCGGCAATTTCTCTCTTTATTACTCCAACGCTTTTTGTAAGTTTGACCACAACATGGTTACGATAAAAATCAAAAATTATATTTCTTTCTGAAACTCAAAAACTCGTTAAGGCTCTTTCTAAAAACACTTTTTTTCTGCAACAAAATACCTCAGATCCAATAAAAATCAGATTCATTTAATGCTCACTTCAAGAAATATTAAGTTGAAATTCGTTGCAAATCGGATTAAGTATGACTAAACTAAACAAAAAAACTGTTTTAAATTTTAAGCATAGACACCACCTAAATTTTAGAAAATATTAGTATACTAAAATGTATTAAAACATGTATTCATACATATTTCATGTGAAAATGTGCACTCTATCTGAAAAATTTTCATAAAATATTCTGAATAAAATTGAGCTCTTTCTCGGCTAAGCAACTCCGTAAGAAAGTAGAAGTAAAAATGTTTGTAGAAAAAACCTTAGCAAAAGTATTTTGGTGATAGATGAGATTAAACAATAAAATGAGCTTAAAATTTAAAAGGAGGGAAATAACAATTATTATAAAAAGGTATTATAATTAACTTTAAAATATTATTTAAGTTTTGAGAAACAACGACTTAGAAATAAAATTTATATCCCTAAAAAGCTTTTTATTTTTATTTTAGAATGGTGTAAAAATAATTTTTGTGCAGAATTTATGGTTAAAAAAACATTTTTCAATCTTCATTCATTGTAACTCCTTTTAATTATATATATATACCAATTCTTGTTCAAATACGTCAAGGAATCTGGAGTTGCATTAATTTCATAAACACATACAAGAAGCTTAAAATGTAAATGAAAAAGTCATATTTTTTAAATGCAACAGTCGTATTGTTATTACATTAAAAACATTTTGTATTTAGAATTAGAAGATTATTTTTTTATTTATATTTAGAATTTTTATTTTGTATTTAGAATTTAAAATGAATCTACTTTTAGAGAAGCAGTTTCTTTTTTTATAGTTTTTAGTTAAATTTTAAAAACTCGAGCTCGTTTTATATGAGAATATTAATTAAGGTATCAATATTAAATAAAATTTAAAAAATACTAGATATTATTAATTACTTATTCGCAAAATAAGTTCCAACACAACATTTCTCAGTGAAATCATAAAATATCCGGTATTCTCATAAGAATCCAAAATAAGCAAATTTTAAAGTCATCAAAAGAACAGGTCAATGCATTGTGTACTTCATTTCCAATCCGGATACAAACATATTCATTGCGAATATGATAAGAGGAAATCTAATTTCAGCCAGATTGCAGCATTGACTGGTTTTCCATTATAAATCAGATCTCACTTTGTTAATCTGATATTCATAAAAGATTGCAAGAATCATGCATCAGGATAAATTAAATCTAATTACCACCATTTTCTGAAATTAGCTGGCAGTTTGTTCTAAATGAATTACAATCTCAAATGCACCTTGCAAAGCTATTTGCAATTTGGATAAGCCATAAATAATGCATACCTATTCTTTTCCAAAATAAAAAATTTTAATAAAAATTTGTAAAGAATAAACACACATACAGAAATGAGCAAAAAATGCCTAAGTGAAATAAAGTAACTTAACGCATCAAAGCTAAAAAGATTCAAATTATTACCATGATTTGTGGAACCTTATTATTTTTCATATAAAAATCATTATTCAATGTTTCCTTAGAATCATTATTTCAAATTATTGTTTAAAATTATGAATTAATAATGTTTTTTGAATCATTGAAATTTTATGAATTTTAAGAAAAGATCCGAGCATTAATTGATAATGATAACATTACAAATAATTGATAATATTACAAATTAAAACTGTTTGGCGACCGTTTGTTAATTTTATTTGAGTATAATCGGTTAACTTCAAACATAACAACCTTCTCGGTGATAGTCAAGTCTTAGAGGTGCGTTTTTTTCTCAATTTTCAAAATATAATTTAATTATCAAAAAATTACGAATTATTTTCATTCTTATGACTGCTCAGGTGTCGAAGACTCCCCGAAAGGAATTTTGCTCATTTTAATTGTCTTATTCACAGCGTCTAATGAAATCATCATAAAATAAAATAAAATATTTTTAAATTACTGTACAGATTTGATTCCGAGGAAACGCATACCCTTAGGAAATTTTCCTTTTTATCAAAACATACTAAAAAGAAACCTTCTGGTAATCTTTTCGTTTTCCAAATGGAAGCCACCTTTCGATCAACGATTTTACTAAATTACTGCATTAATATTTTCTTAATCATTTAATATTCTTCGCTATTCCTCTCTCCTGACGTTTCTGTTTCGTAGCATTCGACAGATTAAACAGTGTTCAGATGAGATGCTCGGAATGCTGTCTAGCTCATGGCTACTATTGTATTCGCCCTTCGACTCCAAGCACGCGCTGAGGATTTCGACAGATGTACAGGCGAAATATTTATTCATACATTCTGTGTAGTTGTTAACGAAAAAAAAATTATGTGAAAGTAGAATTTCAAAATATTTAAATACTCAAATTGATTTGAAGAAGATACTATTTAGATAAAACATATAAATTTAAAATAATAAGTACATTAAATGAAAGTAATATAACCATAAAAGTAAAAAAGAAATGCCTTAAATATATTTTTTATTTAGAACAGAATACAATGTATACTTTATGAGTAAAAGCAAAAATAACATTAATCAACGACATAGAACTCTTTTTCAACTTCTTAAAGATATTTTGAAAAGAGACTCTTAAAATCTTTCGTTGAGAGTTCGGTTTTTTTTTTTTTTTTTTTTTTTTTTGTATCTGCGATAGTTGCATAAATGTGTGGTTTCCCAATGTTTTACTCAATTGTATTGCATAAACGAAACAAAAGCAAATAGAGAACATTTTCCGAATCCTAAAAACAGAAGAAGCACTTTGGCACTTTCAAGAAGCACTTTCAAGAATGTATTTTTGACAAATTTCTTTTATGAAATATATTCCTCATCAAATAAATAAAAAAAATTTTGGTGATAAATTTTAGACTGCAGTTATATAACGTAATGAAACTATTCAAACCACAAATTTGCTTTCGAAAAATGTTATTGAAAAAAAATAGTAACAGGAAACTCGAATCTTAATCCAGAAATCATTTTCAAACTTCATTAATCTGTCCTAAAACCTAGAATTAATATTTTCAATAATGAATTCTCTTATAAATAATTATAAAACTTATCAAAGCAAATATATCCAAATAAAACGACTGGTTTAAGTATTGAATTCAAAACACATATATGGTATTTCGATTAAAATTACTGAGTATGAAAATTAGTTTATATTCTTTAGCTCTTTAAATGAGATCCCTGAATAAAAATTATTGAGAAAAAATAATGAATGATGCATGAAATTAAAAATGAATTTGAAAACATTTCCATTCCATAGAAACTAATAATATTAAAATCTTGTAAATAAAAAAATGCTTGAAATTTTCTTCAACTGAACAACAATTTTTTATTAAAAAATAAGAAACAAGATAATTATAATTTTTCAAAAAAAGTTATTAGAAGAAATTTAAATACTGATCAATTCATTTCTTGCAAGAGAAATAACATGCATATATTTGACATTCAGGTGTAAGATTAATTCATCTTATTATAGCTCAGAAAATTCGGTATTGGAAATTTTTATAAATGGAAGGATTGCCTCATTATTTTTATGAAAGAATATTGCTTTATAATGAAAATTTCTCAAGTAACATCATATGGAGAAAAAACAATAAAAATAAAAGTAGCAATCTAACATTTTTGTGATTTATTGTCCATCAGAATTAGGTAATCCATTCTCACTTTTAAGTGATCATTTTTAACTAAATTGGCCGTACTTGTTTTTCTTCCTTATATTTCAATTTTGTTTCGGATTTTTTTAACTTTTTCACCCAATTATTTTAAAAAGAAAATTCATGTCTCATTTCCTTTCATAATTCTAATTTCAATGTACCTTTTGTACCTGTTAACTCATGAATCAGAACTTTCTGCTATTTACCAATGGTTGTTTCCAAATTTCATCCTTTTTAGGGCATAATGCATCGTCTTTAAAATCCATTGAATAATAAGGAAGTCATTATATATATATTGTGCGAATTTTTGGGTTATATTTGGACAAATGGCAAAATCCAATGCCAGAAAAGAAACAATTTTATAAAAAATACATTTGAATAATTGGAATTACTTTGATGAATTATTAATTGAAAATATTTAAGTGGCTGCGATTAAAAATTTACGGAATTGAGTTTGAAAGGGTCAATTGAAAGAAAAGTTAATTCCGTAAGTAAGAAATTACGGAATTAAGTTGAATGGATCAGACTCAAAATATTTCTCGGTTGAAAAGTACAAGCGTAGTTGAAGAAAAATAGATTGTAGATGAAGCAAAGTATAGTGTAGACAAAATGCAAATAATCCCAAGTCATGCATTCCCAACATCGCTGGTCAGGATTTCTATCAAGTAAGTTATGATAACAACTGCTGAAATTGCGTCCAGCTATGAGTGAAGTTTTAATTAATTTTGTTTAATAAGATTTGTTTTAATTGATTTCTATCGTCCTTGATACTGAATTGTTTTTATAATGCGGCTACTGAAGATTCTTTTTTGGTCATATTAATCATGAAATCAAACAACAATTAACAGTGTCTATAGACTCCTTATTCGAACTTATGACAGAAATTTACGGCATTCTTCAAATCGCACGTCAATGAACTTGCGAAATGCAAATTACAGCTTTGGGGCAGAATCGAACAACTCCTGCAATCCTTCCGACGCGATTTCTTTCTCTTCTCTGGGATCCCTTAGTGCTCGTCAGGGCCGCAGCAAATGAAGGATGCGTACTCTTTCGCGTATCTCTTGGCGTCTGTGCCGAAGTGTGTCATTAGGGCGGATAGAAAAATGCTCATTATAATTTATCAAACCTCCCTTTAAAATTTGTTCAATGAATTCAGAGTGCGCTTTTATGTATTTTGTTCGATATAACACCAATTAAGACACATCGATAACGGAAAATAAACTGTTAACTGTCTGGTATTGAATTCATTTTTTTATCCGGAAATTGTTTTAAGAAAAGTCGTTTTATTCACTATCGTTGTCTTGAAACCCGATCTTGGAACTTGAATACTGAATGGAAAATATTTTAATGAGGCCTGCTGCACATCAATCCTCGATCCCAGTTTTAAAACGAAAGAATACAATTCATTTAAACGTGTTAGAGTCGCCGTCTTCGTTTGGATGGCTGAAAAGATTGAATATCGGAATAGAAAAGAAAAAGAAGAAATATACGGGCTATACTATTCGCTTTTTAAAAGTAGATACGGAATTTATTTATTAGTGAATAATCAATTCAATATTGCGAAATTTACTTATGTTTCTCTACCCTTTGTACATCTGCTCATATAGTTGTCATACTTTTCCTATAATCGAGATAACAAAACATGCAATTTTAGCATTTGAATTAGTATTCTTTAATATTAGTTTATTTTTTAATATTAGTTATATCAAGTTTTAACCAACATTAGGGTTATTTTGGAATAGACTTTGAATCTTAAACCACAGTTCAATTACGAGGACAACAACTGAGCTGTCTACCCCAGCTCCAAGTCTTCACACCACACGGGTGGGAGGACATTTGGCCCCAACAGACTGAAAGTGCAACGCTTGCAAGATGGTTCTTCGACGGAATCGGGCCTCAAGCGTAGAATTTCCAGTTCCGCAGACGAAACCTTACCATCGAGCCACCGTAACCGCAAGTATTCTTTAGAAATCCTACTATAAATTTCAGTAAATGATTAAATATTTAAAATTTGAATCTTTGTGCCGCTTTAATCAGCAAAAATGGGTTCACAGTTTGCTAAGTAAAATCATAATGTCCATAAATAGCTAGAAGAAAGAAATAAGTGAGGAATCAGGAAAAATCAGGAAATTCTATTCATGGAAATCGGGCTGTGCAATGAAAGTGTGCAAGTAATCCGTTCAATAACAACGTTTTCAATAAGTAAAATAGAGTAATTCTGAAATGGGCATAGCATAAATGAAATATTTTGAATTATAAGCTTGTTTATGGAAAAATAATTAAATAAAATAAAAAAAAATTAGCAAAAGTCTTCTGATTTTTCGTTCAATTATGAAATAACATGATAAAATAAAAGAAACAAACACCATTATGTATTATTATTTATAGACACTCAAAAAATAGTAAAGATTAAATAAAGCGTTATGTTTATAAATATATAAAATTATTAAGTTATGAATTTCTAATTATTTCTATGTACCTATTATTTACAATTAATTTGCAAACATTTTGAAGCAACATAAAATTTGAAATGAAATAAAAATTGGAATATTAAAATAAAAAAATTTAATGAAGGAATGGAACAAAAACAGTCGTAAAAAGACAAAGGTTTAAAAATTACCACTAAAATAATATTTGTCTGAACAACAGAAAAGTAATAATTCTACACAAAAAATTCTGAAATCAAATGTAGGATTTTTTTTAAATATCAATTCAACATGTCATGCATATGAAAAATAAAAAATGAACATAAATGACAAAGAAAGAAAAGCAAAATATTTTAAACTCGGGGAAAATTTCAAAAAAAACAACAACTTTAATTCCAATTATATGAAAAGAAATAAATCAGATTGATAAACATTTATCCCTTAAATGTTCTTCTGGGCTAAAAAAATTTAATTAAAAATTATAAAATTACAAAGAATAAATAAAAATATAAAACTGGAGGAAAAAGTATATTATATATATATATATATATATATATATATATATATAGTATAAAAGTGAATAGTAGTTCGATGAGACTTAAAATTTACATATTTATGAAATGAAGCTTAACCATTAAAATTCTTCCAAATACAAAATAAGGAGTTCAAATAAAAAATGTATTATGAAATTATAAAAAATAATTTTTCATACTATAAAACTAGACAAATTATACATTTTATAAAATATTTAAAAAAGCAAACTACAAGAAAGCAGGTCGGTTGAAATGTTTGAAACAATAACAACATACCTTCATTGATACACAATGAAATACAGTGGTAAAATTTTTCCATGACCGATTCCTGATGGTTATGAAAATTCGATAAATATTGAAAGTTCAATAAGTTTCGGAAATTCAATGAAAATTAAGGGAATTCAATACTAATTTTAAAAGGATTAATTTTTAGAAATTCGATTTTTCAATAGTATTGCAGCATACTACATCATATTGCCTTTCAGGAAATATATTTTCTGTACTTTTCCAACTAAGCGTTTATTTTACAGGGACATTCGAAAAATAGACCTGTCAAAATGGACTTTAAAAAAATCGATATTTAATTTTTGCGTCGATATTTCGTAAAATAAATTATACCTCCGTGGTCTACGATAAAAAGTCCATCCGATTCCACAGCGATATTGAGTATTAGTTGAACAGACGCCTAACGATGGCAATTTTAAAAACGCGGTTTTACAGGGCGTAACGGTAAGCATGAGCGATCGCTGTTCCGGAAGGTCGTGTTTCACTTAGAAAGTAACATTACAGGTTTTAATTTCACAGAAATTAAGGGGTTTTAATTAATTTCTCCCGAACTAATTAATATTTCGAAAAATCCTTTCTTATTGGATACTTCGTAACCATGTGGACATGCCTGCCAAATTTCAAGTTTGGGGCTTCAGCGGTATTGGCTGTGCGTTGATGTATATATATATATATTATCTCAGGACATTGATTTTTATATATATAGATTTAACAAAGCAGGTCGGTTGAAATGTTTGAAACAATAACAACATACCTTCATTGATACACAATGAAATACAGTGGCAAAATTTTTCCATAACCGATTCCCAATGTTTATGAAAATTCGATAAATATTGAAAGTTCAATAAGTTTCGGAAATTCAATGAAAATTAAGGGAATACTCGAACTAATTTTAAAAGAATTAATTTTTAGGAGTCGATTGCTCTTCCATTGTCTGTTCCTATGGACCTAAATGCTTGAATTGTAAGGATATATCGAAATAAATAAATCATTCTTCTTAAACTTAAATGGAAGTCTTTTGCTGGCATCTTTAGGTTAAGAAATAGAAAACGCTTTGTTACAAAATTCCCATTCTTAAAAAAAGCATTTTTATATATTTAATTATAACATTGTTATTGGAAATAATAACGAAAATTATGTGCAAGGGTAAAAATCATTGCAAAGCGACAAAAATAAATACTAAAAGAAAACTGAATCGAAGCTGAAAATTAATGTTGAGTTATATTTGTTGCATTACGATTCATCATAAGCCAGGATTCATGAGGATGGTAACAAAAAAAAATTTTCTTCTCGACATATGGAAAATTAGCTCGACTCAATTCTTCAGTTTAGTCACATTGTTCATACCTCTCCCGGCAGACCTTCAGTTTTTGCAATCGGTTCGAAACATGGTGGTCGTGGAGGGGAATCTGTCTTTATTTTTGTTAGTAATATTATGGATGAAATTTAGTGCATTCTTGATGGCCGTGGTTCGGTTTTTCAAGCTGAGCTCCACGGACCAGGTCATGACCAAAGCTTTGACTGGAAAAAGGAAAATAGATCTAATGATACCGAACATCTATTCAATGTCATTTCTGAAAATACTTCAGAAATTATATACAAAGAATGATGTGCTCGAAGTCTTCAAGGAGCTTGTTGATGAGAGGGTCTTGTTTCACTGGATTAAAGACCGTAATGTTACAGCCGAAAATAAAGCGACCGATAAAGCAGCTAAAGCTACCACGATTAAAGAAAAAGTGTCTATGCATCTCAATATTTTGAAAAGAAATTAAAATGTGATTAATAAGCATACTTCTAAAAGGCATGGCGGGGAAAATGAAGTGAAAGACTGATTATTTTTTCAGGTTTTTCCAAAAATAAAAATATCTAGTTTTAAAACCAATATATATCATTCATAAATAGCAAAGAATTTTGGATTATTTTCCGAATACCGCTCAAGGATTAATCCGTTTTCAAGCGATTTTCACCATATCAGAGCTGCTCAGTCTTTCTTTTCTTTTTTTTAAATGCGAAATCTCATATCTAAGCCGCTTTGAGTTTTAACAGCAGGGAATCAAATTTGTTTCTTTGTTTAGTGGTTTAAATCCGTAATAAAAATGTTTCCATAATCAAGTAAAAATTTCAAAAAGTACAATTAAATTTGTATGATTTTTCATCTTCATGTAATAGTTTTAGATTTTTATTCAATTTTTTACAATTCCTATTATTAGCTCACACTCTCATCTATTATATATATATATATATATATATATAT
>JAOUZG010007800.1:242310-284711 GCA_026289955.1 Argiope argentata | reverse complement strand
ATATATATATATATATATATATATATATATATATATAATGTTGTACAAATTTTAAATCGCTAATAAAATACTTTGTACTTATCCAATCAAGTTCAAGTAAATTTTTTTTTTAACTTGTAGTGGTTGACATTTGATGCTGATACAGTTTGAAATATTTAATTCATTAATTTTTTATTAATTCCCTAAAAACTAACTGTCTCGCCAAAAATCTTCATTTCCTCGCCGCCAAATAAGTAACGAATTTAATTTGATTTTCCCCGCACTACTGCGGTTAAGCTTAACATGTCTTATTTTAAACGATTCTATTTATTTTCAAAAAGTTTGATGCATTTAACTCTAAGCACTGTTAATGAATCAATTTTTCTGAATCATTTTGATGTACTGCCGAATTAAAATAATACAGAACAAAGAAAATTTAATATTCCAACCTGTATTACGTTATGCCAACTCATGTAGAAAATTCACACTTTTTGCATTGTCACAATTGCCTTTGATCCCTCAATTGGTGCTGAATATTCAATGCTAGTATAATTTTTTGATCAATTATTTATAGTAATCGCAATAGTTAGGCCCGGATAGCCTGGTTGTTAGGGCATTGGATTCGCATACGTTGGACAGTGAGTTCGAAACCGCTAGCCGAAAACTGTAAATGTGCGGAGGGCGCTGAAGTTTTCGTAGCAGATTACTGCACCCCTAATTCCGTTATAAAGCAGAGTAAAGGAGAACAGCAATTGTAATTATTTAATAAAAAGTATCAAAAATAAAAAAAATGTCTAATTACCAAAAAAATAGTTTTTTATATTACTTTTTTTTTGTTACTTTAGAAGTTTGCTTCTTCGTAGACTTTCGTCAATAAGTTGTAGCTGCAAAAGCAACGAAAAGAAATCATCCAGATTGGCCTTCCCTGATGCAAAGAGGGATTTCATACTTCTTGCAGGAAGGCTTTCTGCCAGTGAAGCTGAGAACAGTGGTGTGCAACACCCTATTTCTTATATTCTGGCAACGGGAAACACTTCCTCGTGTGTAAACTGGGTAATCCGCTTAGCAGCTCCCATGATGTTCACTTCACCGCAAAAAACTTACATATTTGTCAATTATTTCTTATTTATATTCCAAGATATATAAATTTCATAGTTTGCGTTTTTGCTCTCAAATGCCTTTCCGGCAACTATTTCTTCTGTATGCATAATTAGCTTGGCCAAATCTCCACATCCTTTCAAATGGCCCTGGAATAGAGTTTTTAAATATGACTCTTTACTTCTTGGAGTTGTTTAATATTGGATTAAGTTCATAGCGTTTTTATATTTATTTTTTTACAAAGATTTGTTTGTTTGGCAAAGGGTAAGTATTCAGTCGATAGAACTCTTTCTGCTCCACAAAACTATGTTAATTGTATTTTTGAGTTATTTAATTCTTTTTAGTTTTGAGGCTTAGAAATGGAATACCCAGGAAGTAAAAATCAACCTTTTCGACACATGCTCTTCTTTGCTTTGCATCGAGGTTTAAAAGCTGCCGAAGCAGCCAGGGACATTTGCGACGTGTATGAAGAAGGTGTCATAGGCGAGTCATCATCACGGAAAGGGTTTGCAAAGTACAAGGAAATAAAAAGGAAATGGTTTGAAAAGTGCCTCACTTTTGAAGGAGAACGATAACCCAAACAGTCGTGGATAGGTCGAAAAAATGAACTGCGATCATAAAACAATCACCTTCATTCAATGGGATTTGCCGAAAAAATGGAAGCCTGTGTGCCTCACGAGCTCAAATAAAAAACAAAGAAAGTCTCCTTCAATTTGCTTCTCAGCATCTCGCCCGCCATCGAGCAACACGCAGTCATAAACATTGTTTTTGTAACGAATCGTCACGGGAGATGATAAATGGTTCCTATACATCAATATGAAACAAAGAAAGGAGTGGGTGGCTCCAGGAGATACGCCAAACCGAGAGTTAAGCCGGACCTCCATCCAAAGAAGATCACGATATGTGTTTGGTGGGGCTGGGAGGGCATAGTGCACTTGGAAATGCTCGAAAAGAACGCTACGGTCAACGAGGAGCTATACATTGATCAACTACACCACGTGCATGAGGCTATTCGACTGAAAAAAATTGATCGATATGGTCAAACCATACTCCTTCACGACAACGCCAGGCCCCGAGTTGCACAAGTCGTCATAGCCGCACTCCAAGAGCTCGAACGGGAGGTCCTTCAGCATCTGCCGTATTCTCTGGACCTTGCACCGACCGATTACCATCTTTTCCACTCTCTGGCAAACCATATGAAGGGCGTTACCTTCGATAACAAAGAGGTTCTTAAAAAACTGGCTCAACAACTTCTTTGACACCAGACTAGGCGATTTTTGGCGGAAAGCATCAACAAAGGAGGGAAGAGGTTGTAAACAGCAACGGCGAATATACAATTGATTAATATATTGATATAATTATTGTTTTTTGTTTAAATAAAAGCCTTCGCCAAAAACGCTACGAACTTATTCCCCAACCCAATAGATTAAGAATCATAAATCATGAACAAATTAATCATATTGTGTCATCTAAGTAAACTAAAATGAATACTACATTTTATTTACTATTAACTTAGTATGTTTTATGATTATCTAAAATGAATAATTAAAAGAGTTTCTCAAAGAAATTTTCAAATATTTTGAGAAAGATAAATATATTTACAAATAATATATTACAATTTTCATTCGAATTTCATTCTCTTTTTAAAGATGCATGCTGAATAAATAAAATTAAGAAGCTCTTTAATCATTCCTTATAATACATTGACTTTCCAATGCCTCATAAAAACTATTTATTTTCCAGGTTTTTATTTCCCCCTTCAGACGCCTGCTTTCGAGATGATAAATTACTTGGGCAACAAAGATGAGAGCCCACGTTTTCTAAAAGTATTGCCTTCTCTAGATTTCTTTCTTTCCCATTTAACAGAATTAGCAAATCTAAATCTGTTTGAAGAAGCCCACACAAAACTCTGCTTGAAGCATCAACAATTTCTTCCGGAAAGAAAACAGAATGTCGCGTTCTTTTGATTTCTCTTCAAATGGCGCCACGGATGTTGCAAGTCCTGAGTGTGTTTTACTGCTGCTAACAAAGCACATTTTGAAAAGCACATATCGGATGTTTAAGTTAGCTCAATCGCGACACGAAGCGCTTTCTTCTCTTGCATGAGAAAAATACCAAAGCCCGGGAATTTTATTGCTTTCTTCAGAAAGATTTTACCCTCTTGTGTACATCAAAGCAACAATGTGGAAAAGAAAAAGAAAGACGAAGGAACAGAATAAACGAAGAGCCCAGCCTTTGAAATGCAGTTGATCACCGAAATATTTATCTTCCCTCGAACAAAAACAGTTCTTTTGAAAATGTGTTCTCTTTATACCAGGCTCTTCGACCCTTGAGCGTAAGAAGTGTCCCCGGCGGATCCACTGACCTGATTGCTGACGCAATTTAATCAGACGAAGTCATATGATGCTATTGTCGCAATGAAAACAAATGAAATAAGAAAAAAAAATTCTCTTTACATTCTTTAAGATTTCAGCGTTAATGTAAGAAGATGACCTCCTCCCCCCCCTTCTTCAAAAAAAAAATCCTGTTTTAATCAATAACACTCAAAGACAAACCAAAGAAGGAGAAACAACACTCAAATCAAGTAACCGTGTTAAAACTCTATCTTAGAAAATTGAATTCGGTATACTTATATTGGATAAATTATTATTTTTAATCCTGGATCTCGTAAATTTCTTATACAGTAGTTTGATACTTTAATACACTGCTTCCCCTCAACGCAACTTGCAAGAAACAGTTCTTAAATAAATCTGTTGCTGTTACTTATGGCACTTGCCATGGACAAGGCCCGCTGATACACAGCAGATTTTAAGCGGAAGGTATGCGTCTCTTGTTTTAAGTAGCACCAACTAGGGCCAAGCGTACAACTTCAGCTACACACTCAGCACAGTTGCTAGCACAGCCCCTTTTTACAGGAGGGCACACTCACACATCTCACAGATAGCACACAGAGGAGCAACCATGCCCAAACCCGGACTTGAACCCGCGACTCCCAGAACAAGAAGAAGACGCGCTACCTCACCAAATGAATGTGTTAGGTTAAAGTAAGACACAATAAAAAGTGGTTAGTGGCTAGGTGGCTGTTTGCATTCCTTAACCAATCAAAGTGGTCTAAAGGAAAACCAAATAAGAAATTTATGATGCATTAAAATAGAACTTCTGCTGCATTAAAAAAATCGGGACCCATTAAAAGCATTTACATTTATATAGTCAGTTTGAAACTGAAATCCCTAATCTTAACGCACGCATTTAATTATCAATAGGAAGTTATTTTACTCACAGGAATATTCGATCTAAGTAGCGAAGACTTTATGTGATAGATTGACTAGAACCATAAAAGGTGCAACGCGAAAAAAAGAAACAATTGGAATCATAGAGAATAGTTCAAGGCCCCGTTTAACACTGTTTTGTCTCTTTTTGGATAAGTGGCAGTATAAGTGAAAAAACATGCATTGACTGAAAACATGACTTCTGAGATACTGTTCTCTTTATAGCACAACTTCCCAACTATAATAGTTGAGACACCGTAGAATACATGCAGATCAATGATTCTGGCTAACCTCACTTCACAATGTAATGGGACTTTGAACTAATTAAAGCTTTAATAGCTTTATTATTTTTTATTAAGATTTTTATAAAGTGTGTTTAATTCTAAAAGTATATAAAAATGAGAATTATATTTTAAATTTCCATATGGTTCTACGCTAAAGTGAGAAAAATGACAAAAAATTGTTAAATGATTTTTTTAAAATTTTTTTTATGGATTGTTGCTTTCTAAATAGAAGCTCATTTTTAAATATTATACCAACTATTAAAACGTACAATAAAACATACTTTTAGTTAACTTATCTCTAGTGGTTTCTGAATAGATTTTTTCTAAATGATTTCTTTAGTTATCAGATACAAGGATGATCCTTAACAAAAAAGTGTGTAGATATTTTTAAGAATTATATAGAATTAAACTTAATTCGATATTTTTAGTGGCTCGAAATATTTTTGGAAATATTTTCAGGCTCTTATGATGCGAATTTAGTTTATTTCACCTGCATACACTGGAAAAAAGTTTTAGGAAAAATTAATACTGAATTTCTGAAACTTCATATTTTTTGAAAAATTATTAAAAACTATTCGCATGTTATTATCTATTTCTGTAACATAAGTCGATATCGGGGAAACATAACATTACAAAATAACATGCTATAGTTGTTTCACAACATTTGTCGTGCTTTCATATCACCAATGCAGAAAAAAAACTTTTAAAACAATTGTTCGTTTGCTCTTTTGTCTTGATGTTACTAAATATCTTGAAAATTCGCATAATATGATTTGAAAGAGTAATGCAGGTTCTAAGAATTTTAATATTAGATATTTCAAACTCAGATTGTCATTACTTGCGAGTTTATTGGTGATTCTCTCAATATAAAATTGTTATAAATTTTTTCGCCGTAATTGAACTTTCTCCATCGTTTAATTCAGTTGTTCAAAAGGTATTTTTCATATTTTTTGAGTAAAAAATATATTTCTAAAGCCAATTAAATCTTAAAAAATTAATTATAATGAAATAATAAAATTATTCGAGAAGATTTAGACTAATAAACCATTATATTATAAATCATCTATGAAACAATGAATTTAGTAAGAAAGAAGAAATGATTTTTAATTTTATTTACTAATTTTTCTTTTAGGATGGATATCTTATTCTTGTTTAGATAAATATCAAAGGGTGGATTTCAAATTATTTATCCTTCTGATATATACATATATATTAAACACTTAAATTATTTCGCAACGTTCAAGACTTCAATAAATTCAGCAGTGAATGAAGGGAACTGAACGGCAGTGAATAAAGCTTTGAAAAGAAATTTGAAATAAGTGGTATTTGAAATAAACAATACCTCAAATGGTCTCTGAGATAAACACAAAATTTGCGTCTCCATATCAAAAGTAGAATAAAATATTTTTGCTAAGCCTGAGATATGTTTTAAAATATCAGAGTTTTATTTTTGTTATCCAAAAATCAACAAGTGGATATGGTATAAGTGGGTGGTAAAAAAGCCATTTTATTTTCCTCATTGATGGATTTTTTAAAGGTTTCTGAAGATGTCAAGAAACATAAAAGGAAACTATCTAAATTTTAAATGACTATATACTAAAAAATGGGTGAAGGAGGTGCCCCAAAAAAGTTTGAATCTTATTTTCTTCTCTTAATATAAGAATGGTTAGTAGCTTGCACTAATAAAATGTCAATAACGAACTCCAACTTGTACCGTTTTGAGAGGAAATACGTGTCGAAATCTAGAAATGCAAGATATACAGAAAGAGAGGCAAAAAAAATCCGAAGTGTTTACTACGCATTAGATTATTCTATAAGAAATTTTTATAGTTCGAATTCAAAAATCCTTTATATTGCAAATTCGCATTTTATCATAGAATATATTTGTTTTAGTAAAATAAAATAGTCTTATTACAAATTTCGGCTTCATTTGAAAAGTTTATTTTTTTCCAAAACCTGTGTGATGAACTAATTCTATTTCAATGATTATGATAATTTTGAGAATTTTTTACAGTTTAATCAGCTGCAATTTAAGATCCTTGAAACGTTTGAAAACTGTAGAAATATTGCAGTACACAATAAGGTGAACCATATTTCTTAACATTTATATAGATTTCTTAACAATTCAATTCAATAGTGCTAATAAGTAATGGTATGTTATTTGTCTATTTTTAGATTTAAAAAAAACGGAAGTAAGATTACTCGCCTCCATTATCTTTACAAAATTACTGTAAAAAGCTATTCAAAACAGCAGCATTGATTATTAATGTGCATCTTGGTAGTCTTCAGATTAATGTCTCTAATGGATAAACAGAGTTCTCTCAATATCAGAAAAGACGATTATAGTAAAAGAAAAACGGAATTAAAACACTAAAATTCAGAGATCGATATAAATAAGTCTACTCAGAATTTATCCTTTTGATTGTATAAACAAAATAAGAATATAGTGTAATTTTTTTTTAATTTCTGGTTTTAAAATCATTCTTGATTTAATAACTATGTTAATATTTACCACTTTTTTTTGCTTTACCCCATGATGCTTGAAAGATGTTTAAAAAGTCACTAAAAACGATGAGTTAGGTATCCTAGAAAGTAAATGTGATAGGATCATTGTGTACTCTGAAAATAAACCTGCCAGTACATTTAGGCTATAATGGTGCCCAAAATTTATCAAATTGGTAAAGCTGCTTTAAAAAAAAAGGCGCTTCAGAAAATTGAAATTTTATTGCTACCATTAAATTCCTAGATCCAGTTCAAAAACCAAAATAAGGACCGAAGTTGTGAGGATAACCTCTCTATTGACTTCTCGACTAAAAAGAAATAAACCTTCAAGAAAAGCAAACGAAATAGCTTAGAACCTCAGCATTGAGGAAGTAACTAAAGATAAAAGAATTACGAATTTGATTTAAACTATGATAATAGTTTTCCAACTCTCAATCAGACGGAAGAAATAGATAATGTTATACCCATTGATAACGAAGATAATTCTTTGGAGTCTTGCAAAATTATGAAGATAAAATTTTGGGAGATGAACCGAATAAAACAGTTTCAAAATATCCAAACCTCTCCCACAGAGCAAAAATGTGCAATTTGAATGCAGATGCTTCCAATCAATTGTAACAGACAACCTCGATAATGTTCCAAAACTCTTCAAAATATGGCGCCATTTAACTGAAGAAAATATCACGAGTCTCCTGATATCAAGAAACATACTAAAGATTCTCCTTCCTACTAACGATGCTTTTAGAACTACACAAAATATATTTGAAGACGTTCTGAAATTGCAATATATGAACTAACTGATGAAAAATAGCTCAAGGTAGTCATCCGAAGATATTCTACAAAGTATGATACTAATGAAATCATAACTCAGTTACACTACGAAGGCTTAATTCAATTATTTGCCAATATCTGCATCATTTTCAAACGAATACGAATCTGCCAATTTTTCCACAGTGACCCTACAAAAATTCTCCAAGTCTCAAGGAATTTTCCATCTGCAGACTATAGGTGACATACATACATATCGAGGTCTTCTGATGAAAACAACCTCCAGGACTATGCTTTAATTGCCAAAAATTCCACCACCCCTATAGTTTTTTCTGATGTCACAAAATCCTATAGGACTATCCCAAAACGTACGTAAACCGCGAAGGTAATCATACAGCAAACTACTCCGGGTTCTCAAATAAATACTGCGAATAAGAAAGCTTTCGCAGTTGCTCCAGAACATCCAGGACTTTAGAAACCGGAGACATTAGAAAAAATAAAAATTCCATTTATTTCTCATCAATAAAAACTACCCATTTATTTATGTACATAAGAAAGCATTATTAAAATGCATTAAAATTTCAAAGCTCGCAAAAATATCTGTTCTGAAAATTGAAGTTTCATTTAAAAAAGGTCACTGCTATAACATTCATTAAAATTAAAACTATTTATCAATTTGAGAAAAAAAGTAGTTATTTTAAAGGAATTCCTCCATTCATATTGAAATGTATCGTATGATTTTAATTTAAGAGAATAATTTTAAGGGAATCTGAAATTTCTAAGGATTTATATAGAAAAACTTAAGTTAAATTTCGGCTAATTATGAGGAGGAAAACTGAAGAAGAATTTACTCTTTCTTCATGCCCTTACTAACTTAATTTTGAAAATGCACTTTTTTTCCGCATTTGGATTACTGCTTAAAAAATTTCGGAGTAGTTTATGAAGGGAGGAGTGAATTTTTTGAATGAAGCCCGACAGAATGGGATAATACACCGCCTGACATCATGAATTCAAAAATCTTTAACAAACTGAAAGAAATTGGAGCTGCAATTAAAGAAGTGAAAGCCTTTTTCTGATAGTTCACAAGTTTGTTAAAAGCATAGGAACTTACAAAAAATAAAGTAAAAAAATGCCTAAGATAAAAAGCTCGCCTTCCTAGGTGTCCAGCTGAAGTAATTCCCTCCATTCGTTCTCGATAGGGCTTCGAAAAAGGAACATAAATGCTGCCATTTCCTTTCTGACTTCAGTTCTATATTTTATTCCCCAAGGCGATGCAAACAAGAGAGACAATGCTCCGATTTATCCTCTCCTCATGTCACGTGTGAGGTTTATCAAAATCAACAACAATATTTTCTGAGATGCTATGCGAGAGAGGGATAAATCTTTGCAGCAAACAGAGAAGAGCAAACTGAAAAGTTTAGATGGGGATTAATATTCCTTCAACAAAAAAAAATCATCAGAAGTTACATTCAAATACATTTTGCCAACTTTTATATTCTTTATTATTTAACTTTTATTGAGATCAAGACTAGTTCAAATGCAATATACATTAATTCAAAATTTTCAAAGAGAATTCACTTAATAATTCAACTGTGCAAGACATCCTGAACTTTCTCAGCCCGAATAACTCTGCCAACGAAATTCCTTTTGCCGTCAGCTTTCATACCCACTCAAAAGGAGCTCGATCATAAACATCAGAAGTTTTCAAGTATGTTTCCACGAGTGAAAATGCCATAAAAATGCGAACCCAAAACAACTTCATCCTCAGCACAAAATAAAATTGATTCGCTCTCCTTCAAATAGCAGAAATTAAAGTACAAATGAAATCCCTCAACCACTCACTAATCTTACACTCAACAGCTTTATCTTACAACAAATCAACAGAAAATACTCTGATTCAAAAAATAAACTCAGTTCTAGATATATAAATATTTACTCCATCAGAAAAGATGACAAAAAGTAAAGCAGATATTTTCCCCGACGAAAATAATCATGAAAATGTTCTTAGTGAAACACCATCAGACAGAATTTTGAAAGCAATATTTAGAGGAGATCCAGCAGAGCACTGAAATTACATCCATAACGAATTCGGAAACCAAAAATTATAAATTATCCTAATTGTTCTAATTGATAATTATTAGCAAAAAAACTCTCCTGCTCATATTTCTGATAAACATAAACGGGAAAATGTAAGAACACCTTCAGGTAAAAATATTCCCAGTAAGCCACGATGTAACGAATGCATTCGGAATGAATCAAATATAGGCTACCAAATTAAAGAAATCGCCAATCTCTCGTCCACAAATTCAAATCAGATGACATCCAGAAAAGAATGTCCTGTTATTAGAGATCACAGAAATAACCCCCAAAATCAATCAAGAACTTATGAGCAAGTTGCTGGCCGAGTAATAAGGGAAGATGCTCAGAACCCCAGCAATATAACTCTAAAATTTCCATCGTACTGTATCAGATACTCAGACAAAAGACATTTCTAGCACAAACCATCGAGAAATCATCAAATTAAAAGAGCAATTAATATTTCTAAAAGAGGTCTAATATATCCAAAGAGAATTCTTACAGCTGCTAATAGAAGTCGCCAAAAAATGTAAAAAAGATAATAAACAATAAAAGGCTCTAATTTTACTTACTTTCTTCATTGACTAACAATAAGATTGCCGAATCGTAATGTCTGCCTAAGTTCAACAGTCAAGTAGACTGCATCCAAAATTCTACTTTCTCTTAGATCAGCTCCACTTCCCTCTGGTATTCTATCTCTGATTTGAGCCCTTCTCGCCTCATCTCTGTTCCAGTCACAACCAGACGAATTTCACTCGTGCTTTAGAAGCTTTTTCAAGCATCGCGCCTTGCAACTTTGCAGAACCTAAGTGCTGTCTTGCATTTCATTTATAGACGACTGAAGGTTGACACTGCTACGTGGACTGAGTATTTCTCATTTCTAATTTCTAGTCTTGATTGGACTTAGTTCCGTCTTTGCTTTGCCCTGCATGTCATCTTCCTTGAAGCCAATGTATTGTTTCACTGTTCTTGTTGTTTTCCTTTTCTTCCCCTCCCTCTACTTTTTGTTCATTTATATTTCCTTTTCCCTGTTCTTTAAAAAAAACACTTTTTTAAATTATACCTTCTCTTAATCAAAATTCAGTTTTATTCTTATATTATTTATCATAAAATCGTTACTAATTGAAAAAAACGTTTTTGGAGCTTTTGGATTTAAAAGTTTTCTAAAAGGCATTCTATATATTGAAATAAAAACAAACTTCAAAAATGCCAAAGCAACAATCATTTTTCCAGAAAATTTGAAACTATAGCAAAAGCATTTGCTCAAAGTCAAATTCCATTAATCTAGTCTATCCGTTTGACTTATAACTTTAAATATTATTATGACTTCAAATTTTAATTATTAATTCATTATTTTAATTAGCATTAATTATTTGCACTTAATTGTGAATATCACAAATTTTATCAAAATTAGTGTTGCTGAATTTATGAACAGATAATATGCTCTACATCAATAGATACGCCCATTTAAGTGGATATGCTCAATTTCAGCTCATCTTTATTTGTTGTTTTTCCGTTATCTAACAGTTGTGCATTTTGTATGAAACGATGCATCAGTCACAAATTTCAAAATACCACATTTGTTTAACTTCTTATTCGAAAGTGCTTTTGATTATAAAATTTGCATTGGAAATTATATTTTCCATTAAATAGCTGGTCAATAGGTATTTTACAAATATCTGAATTATTTATTTCTGCTCACAACTTATGTAATGAAAGCAAAAACATTTTATTATTATTTAATATCATAGTTTTGGAGTCAAAATTCATTATATATTTATTTCATATCCATACAAAAATAATCCATTTTATCTGTTTAAAGGATAAAGGATTTGTCCTTCAAACAGTGAAAATTTTAGATTAATATTAATTTTGCCATTATTTCCTGACGCATTTCGTAATTTGCATTTAAATGAAGGATCGAAGTAAGGCGAATAATGTTTAAAAGTGACAAATTCCATTCAAACCGAATTTTGAGGTAAATAAACTTCTAGGAATAGGAGAGTCCGTACAAAATTTTTAAGACATGCAAAAGCAATTTATTGTAAAATAACGCCTAAAATTAGGAAGGTGATTTATGCTTGCGTTATTTCTTTAAAGTATTGCTATTATAGAGAAGACAAGAAATTATAAGTGGCCTTTAAATTTGGAAATATCCTTATTAAATGAATCTTCGTATATCCTTATTAAATGAATCTTAAATTTTGTAGAACGAAAGCAAAAATTTAAAAAAAATAAACAACAGCAAAGTTTTAGGTGCAATGTTGCTCTTTTTTAAACATAGTTTTACAGTTTTAGCTTTTATTTATTAAGTTTTTCTCACAGTTACAATATTTTGTTAGTAATTTTCTAAGATTTATCGTTGAATAGATTTAATGTATTTAATCGCAATGGTTCAAAAATAAATTTTCGATTATTACCCCGATCTCGCTTTAAGAGCATCATATGGAATAGTGACTCTTATAACTATGCAAATAATACTTTGTCCTATAGTTGTATATATGTAACAATTATTCTCATAATCACAAATGTTTTCAAATTTCCCCGAGTTCAAAATTAAAGAAAAACTATGAATTTCAACACTATTAAGCTTGCTCTAGCTATTATTAAAATAACTTTATATAAACATTTCCCAATTACTTCGTAAAGACTATTATCATGAAGCTTCGAGGAATGAATGATATACAGGGTAATAGGAATGAAATTAATCACCATAGAATTATACGTAAGGAATAAAAATACAAAATCTTATATTTACGCATAAACTGACCAGAAAGAGCAAGGAGAACAAGGAGTAATAGAGAATGATAACCAAAATGTACACCAGTGAAGCCTCAAGAAATTGGAAAATAGACGCTTTCTTTAAAGCATTCTACAGAAAGCCGAAGAAATAGTAATCCACTTTGTTTTGAATTATTTTCAAATGTCTATTTAATTAAGTTGCTTCCGGGTTGAAAAATAAGGAAATTATGCCATTCTTAACGAATTAATTGCGAGGGAAATCGTGATGCTGTATATTTCTTGTATATTTAAAATATAATGGTTAAGCCAAAATCTATTTATCCAGAGAAACAAAATGATATCATTTACACATGCTAATTTTAATCGCGTAGAAATTAAAAACATGATTTTACAGTAATAAAATCCTGTATTTTCATGCATTTGATATATATTTTTATATGATTAACAAAGAAATAATAGCTAGGAAAATAAAATCATCTATGTTTTATGTCAAATTATTAACTTAAATGAGATCTAAAAGTAATAACTTTCAAGCAAGAGCCTTTAATGTTAAAAACAACAACAATAAAGGTGGCGTCGAAAAAGATTAAAAAATATGACTTTGAAGTTGCCGAATTTTATTATTTTCAATAAGAAAGGAAAGTTGTGGAAATGGAGAAAGTAGCACATCTCAAAACATACATCGTTGGTTTTTGAACAACCATATATATATTGTCATTATTTTTAAAGGCTCCAGAATGAGGACCATCATTCTCACGTTTCAGTGATTTGCTGTAGTGAATGTGGTTGAATGAAGGAGGCAGATTTGAAGAGAATTGTTTTTTGGGCGAAATTAAGACGTTTAGGTGGTTAATACGAGTTCTGGTTTCTAAGGTTAGTTTAAAGTTATTATTTCAGATCTCACTACACTAATGGATTTTTTTACATAAAGCTTAAATGTCCCTTAAAAACAATTTGAATAGGATACTCAACATTCTGAAGGTGAGAACTGTATATTCTACTTTTAAATCAAACTATTAATCCTTACTATTTTTAAGCAATGTTTTTGATATTTTCTAGCCTCTATCTAGGATTTCAGTCATTTAACTTTTCATAAAGGCTTTTTAGCCTGACATTTTTTGGTTGGATTGAGAATAAAAGGATTTTAAAGCATTCAAACTGTAAAAATAAAATAATTACGATAATTTATATGCGAATTTTTATAAAACAATTTTTTGTTATATAAACAGTAATAAAAATGTCAATTTCTAACAGGTGAGAAGGAGTGATAAAACCTGATTCAACAGCAGCAGTTTCTTATCTTTCAAAAATGTTCTATTCAAATCAGTTCATTTCTGTAATCAGAAGAAAAAACAAAATTTCCTTATTTCCCATAATCAATGTATTTCGAGCTAATTAAGAACGTCGCTGTTAGTTAATAAAGTAGTCTGAGTAAAATCATTGTTTAATGAGTATTCCAGAAAATAATTATACAGATAAGTTGTAGGTCGTTTTCTATTTCTACAGATATTTAGACATCGATGAAAACTTGTAAATGTTTTTTTTCATTTACGCTAACGAGCACTACAAGTAAATATTGGACTATATTGCTCACTGTATACTTTTGTCATGCTCCTTTCTTTTAGTCGTAATTTGATTTGTTTTTGGAACATTAATAGATTGACTGGTAGAGTGCTCCCTTTCCTCCTCCTGCAGCTGGAAACCGCCGACAGACAAGCTTCAGTTTCTGCGGCTGAGCAATTATCCCCTCACGCCATTATTTATTGTCAAGAAAGTCTGCGGCAGATCCAAAGTAACTCTCGCCGTCTACCACCGTGAGGACATGAATAATCGCCCCACTCTGTCGCAGAAAGCCGAGTTCGGCCATTCGTTAACATAATGCACTCAAACATTTTCTCAATGTGTGCTAAAATGAGATTTTTACCTGCAGAGGAAAATTTGATGGATTGCAATAAGTTTGAGGGAAGGGTTTCTTTTGTTTGTTTCGATTTTCTTGGGCGGTTCTCGAGTATTAACTGCTTTAAAAGGTAATTTATTAACTTTAAAGAGATCCTACTTGTGTTAAGAGTTTGTAAAGAATGATAAATCATGTTTTGAGCTTTGATATTTATTGCCTTCTCTCGCAGTCTTCTTTGAAAAGCTCCGCAGCATGTTAGAAGGCGTTTAAATTTTTTCCTATCCTTATCCATTCCTAATCCATAAACTTCAGATATTTAGCGAAGTAATTATTTAATTAAAATAAACTCATTTCTTCATCTCGAAAACTCTTCTATACAATTCGCCATTTTATTAAAACCTGAACCTGATTATAAAATAAAATTACATATAGTTTAGATAATTTGAGTCGTCAAGAAATTATGATAGTCATATTTTATATAAGAAATGCCACGCTTAGAAGCGTATTTGTTATATTTATTAATAAGTTTGGAATTCAATTACATTTTCTTTATAAATTCCCTATTTTTAGTATTTAATAACTTCAAGTGCAAATATAAATAATATGTTAGAATGTCTCAGCCCTTTGTAATAGATAAATGGCTCATTTTTTTTCTATCAGACCAGAGGTCTTAACTGCGAATTGCCAAAAAGAAACAAAACGCAACTTGGAAACGTGAATTATTTAGTCATGAATATTCGAAGGAAGCGTTTTTCTCACATTTAAGGAGTCTGAGAATTCCTGTATTATCTGAGTGATTCTTTTACTATCGCTCTTACATTGCTTTGGAGAGCATAATACACTATCTAGTCAAAAGTATCCTGGCACCCAGTGGCATGGACTTGAATTGTACTGAGGCACATATCAATATGATGTTGCATCGATGACAGCCTGCACAGATCTGGGAAGAATTTCGACTAGGAGTTTTTGATCGATGGTTATAGATATTAACTTCCAGGCGTCCTTCAGAGCTGAAATGAGTGCTTGCAGTGAGGAGGGTCGATTAGACTGGCTACGGCATCTGTATTCTAATTCGTCCCGCAGGTGTTAAATGAGATTTAGATCGGAGCTCTGAGAAAGCCAGTACAGTTTGGGAAAACTCATTTCGTCAAATCAAGTCTCTTCAAGCCTGAATATGCATGTGAATGGAGCAGTTATCCTGGTGGAAAAGAAATGAGCTTTTCCCAAAGTATTGTCATAGAGTTGGGAGTGAAGCATAATCCAGAATGTCCACATACATGCTTTAAACTACAGGAACTAATGGACCCATGCCAAACAACGAGAAACTCCCCCACACCATTATGCTTCCACCAACAAACTTAACAGTTGGCACAATGCGGTCATTAAAGAAACGTTCGCCGGTCATCCACCAGAATCAGACGCGTCCATCCGAATGCCAGGCTGTCTCTAAATCACTCCAGAGAACAGTTGTCCACGCGTCCACAGTCGAATGACGGTGAGCTCCGCACCTTTGCAATCGATGCTTCGCATACTGTTCTGCGATGTTCGGCTTGTGCTTGACTACACGCCCATGGAAT
Source organism: Argiope argentata (assembly GCA_026289955.1). Lineage (NCBI taxonomy): Eukaryota > Metazoa > Arthropoda > Arachnida > Araneae > Araneidae > Argiope > Argiope argentata. The sequence continues at coordinate 268,519 of JAOUZG010007800.1, read as the reverse complement.
CCCATTTTTTCAAACTCTCGACGAATAGTCCTGCTGCTAACGCTTAATCCTGAAGAGCTTTGGAACTCCTGAGAAATATCCCCCAACGAGGATTTGTGATTTTGTTTCACAACCCTTTTCAGAGTTCTGAGGCTGCATTCACCAAGATTTTTCGGCCTATCAGTTTGTTTTTCTGCAGTTTCACTGCCTTGACATTTCCACTTCACAATTACATCATTCACAGTGGATTCTAGCTTCTATAGAATATCCGCAATCTAACGAAATGATTTCCCACAAAGGTGGCATCCCCCTATACTGCCCTGATCAAACTTACTAAGCTCTTTTGATTAACTCATTGCATCAAAAACATCTAAATGCTTCACAATCGCTACTAACGCTTTTATGGCTTTTGAATATTCGATTAAATTGGGTCACACACTAGAGTCATTTTTAAGGGGTGACTGGAAATTTTTAGCCAGTTAGTGTAGCTGCTGATATCATACCACCCGATTTCAGTAATCGCAAGTTGAAGTAAAGTACTTCCAGATTTATTCCAACAATAAAGTTAATGAATACAGATTTTCAGATTTCAAGATGGTGTTTACATCAAGATTTACTAAACTACCGAAAAAAGTTTAAGTAGAGTGAAAAAATCTGCAGTGGTAAAATCAAGAATTCTTCGATTTAATTTATCAAAAGAAATTTTTTTTAATGTGGTATGCATGTTTTTCAAAAGAGAATTCGAAAGAAAGATTTTATACAAACAATTTTTTTTTTAGATTTTTATCCAAAACTAAAAATAGCTGCGTAATTAGATTACTTTTAGAGAAAGGGAATAAAGTGTCTATTATTATCACAAATAATACCTTATTGGAATTTTCCTTTTCTTGTGATAGCGCAACAAAGAATTTCGCATCGTCCACCGCCAAGTATGATAAGAAGACCATACAAATTAGCATCAACACTATGCCTTTGCGGAATTTTTGTTCCATGTTTCCTGGATTTGTATTTTTAACATTTTTTTCTCTCTCTCAGACCAACTTTTTCCGAAAGACAGAAAGTAGGTTTATTTCAATGTGTACTATTCAATCAATAGCATTATTTATAATCCTTTTTTTTATTTAAAACGAACGCACTTTTTCCTTATGAGTTTTTTAATCTTCTATTCGAATTTGATTGTAAAAATTTATTCTTAAGAATTTAATGTTATTAAATCCTTTGAAAGTATAACTAATAAATGTTGCTTTTAATACAAGTATTTATTTTCATTCATTTATTTTCACTTTTTCAATATTTATCGTTCATTTTGAACCCTCGTATCTTCAAAAAAAATTCTATTTCATGATGAATAAAAAAGATAATCAAAATTATCTGATACTATAGAATCCACAAAATGAAACAGACTTCATAACTTTCATATTTACCTCTACATTAAAATTAACCCCCAGCCATGTTTTTCAATGACTTCTCAGCGAAGAGCATTCAGATAGATGATAGAATTTTAATTCTAGCATTGTAAAAGAAGCTATGATAAGTTTAACATACCGTTAAAATCCTTCACAGCAATAGCGATAATTCGTGGAACAGAATGAGTTTCGTTGAATAATAAATCATTTTTTATTAAATAAAGTGAAACCACTTGAGAAAAAGTAACATTTACAATGTAGTATAATTTGAAACAAGAAGTAGAGTTTCTCATCAAATATAAGCGCTTTCTGTAGCGATAGGAACAAAGCTGATTCCAGATTTTGAGGAAGGGAAAGATTTTTCTATCAATATATTAAATTATGTGTGACTCATATAAGAAGCTTTATTTACCACAGGGCTGATTGCAAGTTTTAACAAGACCATAGTGAAGATAGTTCTGTACTTGATGTCTGCTTGAAGTTAATTATGCAACAGATTTTAATAAAAGGCTTTTCATAATGTAAAAAAAAGATTATATGGTAACGACAAATCTCGGATATGCTCTTTGACTTTCAAGAAGTGGAAAGGGAAAAGAAAGACGTATGTGGACAGCTTATATAAAAACAAAAATATCATCTATATAAAAAATAGAAAATTTAAATTATATCGTAAAAGAATGAATCGTCACAAATTCGCTATAAACTCCTAACGAAAAACGCATTAAATGACTATGAACTTCTTCATTTTTGATTTCATAATATTATCATATATTTACTTTGGTTTCAGATACATATTTTGAAAAATTATCGATTTAAAAGAAAGATTAAAATTTAAAAAAATTGTATATGAAAAATTAAAGATACTATAAAGCTTCCACACTGATTTGCGAATACTAGAGGATATAATTTTATATGATATTTATAAAGAATATATAATTTTTTTTAAATATTTTATGAATTAAGAGATTACAAAAAAAAGCATTTTAGAGAAGGAAGGAAATTATGTTATGGCCTCCGAAGAGTTTCAAAAATTCTGAAATCTGGAACAGATATGGGTTAACATTATTAAAACTAAATATCTTTTTGGGGCTAGGATTCATAAGAAACAAATGGTTTACTAATAAAAATGAGTTAATTAAAATTTAAAATTTTTTACTAGTTAAGTTCAGGCTTGACATAGGAGATAAAAGTTTACTGTTCAAGAGTAGGCCCAAATAAAAAAATTCAGCAAATAAATTTTTAGATTTAACTTTTGAAATGTTGGAAGCAACATAAAATCGTGAGCAATAATTAAGAATGCTTGCATTTAAATAAATAGTTTAAGCATTTTATAGCTTTAATCTTTTAAGGTTTCAAAAACAGATTTGTAATAATAATTGCCATTGTAAAAAATCAAATAAAAAAACATAGCGAAACTGCAATAACAAAAATTATTTAAAAAAATATTAAGATAAAGGCATATTATTATAGTAACATTAAAAATAATCCAATAATGTATCAATGAATTAATAGAAAGAGAAACTAACTTTTTGTACGTAAAAATGCCAGCGTTTAAAAGATGTCAATTCCCAATGGCTTTATTCTTATTTCATCAATTATAACTTACTGCTAGTGCGAAGAGGAGAGCAGAGAGAGAATGAACTATCTAATAATTAGAAACAAGTTATTTCATAATAAAAAAGTTTATTTAAGAAAATAGGCTCTTTTGTAAACACATAATTGATGAAAGAAGTTAAACATTTCAAAAAGTGAATATGTTTATTGTTCCTCTTTTTCTCTCTGGATAAGGCAAACATTACTATTAGGAAAAATTAGCTAACTATTGCCTTTTCTCTGCGACTTTTAATTAAAAGAAGGAAAAGAAAAATAACTGAGCAATTGAAGGCTGACTTTTAGAAAAAGAGATAAAAGTAAATACTCACTCTTAGGTTATCCACCTTTGTCCCCAAAGCTAAATTCCATGAAAGTCCATTAATTTTCGATTTGTGGCATGGAGCATTGGTAGTCACAATTACTAAATTGGGAATACAATTTTTAAGCAAAAGTTTTGAGCATTTTTCTGTCATTAATAACAGAATGGAATTAATAACAAGAATAATTTGATCGTTCAGGGCAATAAAAAAACTGTTTACATTTTTCTTATTGTTAAATATATAAATACCCCTGATGCATCTGGCTTTGCGAATTTAAATACTTAATTGTCATACGAAAAAATAAAAAAAGAGTTTATGATTATAGGTAACAACCTCGAATAGAGACGGTATTGAAAAAAAATTGCGCGAACTTTTTAAATGTTTTATCTTGGAAAATTAATTTAATAACGGACTGTTTATTGTTTGATGTGAATGTGATCCAATGGGGAAACATTTTCCAGCACTACGTTAAATATTCTTATTACCTTACTTTTAAAGCAAAAAATGAACTATCAATTAATATGTGTGTTTAAATATAATAACTAGTTTCTTTTGTTAAACAGATATAATTATGAATTTATAATCAATTCTTGCAATGAAGAATAAAAGAGGCCAAGACTAATGAAAATGAGCAGAATATCGAAATAAATGTGTCAAATGAAGGCATTACACATAAAAGATAAAACCTGATTCAATGTTAATGAATAAAATAAACATTGAAACGGTGAATTTAAGGCATTCAAATAGTATATTTTTTATTGGTAAATAAGATTTTTAAAACAAGCTAAAAAATGTGTCTTGTGATCAAATAAGAAACAATCCTTTTAAAAAATATACTAAAAACTTTGGCGATATTCAGGGGTTGACAAAGTATTTAATTACATATTATAAAACGGCTCAATTATTTTTCTTTTCGTTAGTCTTTTAAATAAAAGCCTCAGAGAACTACAACAGTCAGCTAATTTTTCCTGATAGCAATATTTGCAAACGAAGTGAAAATGGTTCGATGCCTTATCCAGACAGAAAGAGAGGAACAACAAACTTATTTACTTTTTGAAATGTTTAATTTCTTTCATCAAATATGTGTTAACAAAAGAGCCTATTTTCTTAAATTAACTTTTTTATTATGAAATAACTTTTTCTGATTATTAGATAGTTCATTTTCTCTCTCTGTTTCAGAAACTGGTCTATTTTATTTTTTCTGTCCTTATTAATTAATATATGGTTTTTGGCACCAAGTTTATTTAAAAACTTAATGACCCACATTTCGTATTTTTTTCATTACTCATTGTTATTGCTGCAAAGTAGATCCACAAATACTGTAAACTGGAACTTTTTATCTTGATGAATTCAAATCTTGACATCGGGAAAACTAAGTTTCACATTGATTGCATCCTTATCGATGATTATATATTTTCCTTGAAAGGCAAACTAGTTTTTAATACCTCAATGTCTTTATTTTACTATCTATATAAATATCAGTCATCTAAATAAAGAATAACAACATTTAAAATATGCTAAGCATCTGGGAAATATTAAAAAATATGGAAACTCATATGGTTAATTGTAGGAAAAGATCCATAAATTTATTTCCAAACGGGATTAGGATGCAGACGCTTGCATCCAAATAATAACTTGTACCTCCTCAGTGGAATCAATTCTGGAATGTTTTTTTTTCTGTTTACTCTTACGCATCAGCAATTGATCTATTTAACTCTATCAGGCAGCCGAGGCTGCCTGAAAGATTTTTTTGTGTGTGTGTGAATGTGGTATTCTACCTTTTCCTTTAAAAAGAATCACGGCCATTTAGAACACTGAAATACGTTTTTCAGCTAATTTGATCAGTGTTTTAACAGTTTGGCCAAAGATTTAAGCATTCTTTTGAGTAATGTGAAGTTGAAATTCCTTTTGACTTTAGGTTTGATCCTGAAAAAATACATTTCAATCATGAACTTTTGGCAGCAGTAACTAAAATCAATGATCTTAAGATCCCTGAATTAAGCAAACAAATGATCATTCAATCTTTCCATCTCCTCGTGGCCTGTATATCAATGGCTCCTGAGGCGATGGAAGTATTTCTGATGATGCGGATTCTTCTAACGTGATCAACATTATCACCAGAAATGCTGGCCACTGCTTTATAATCAAGTCTGAGTTTATTACAGATTATAATGACCAGCAGCATGTTGATACTAATTTTGCATTGGATTTTAAATATAGTTTGATTGTTGTATAGGATGGATTAATCTTTATCAAATATGTTGTTTATTTCATATTATATTTCAGATTTTCATAGTTCTAGTATTTTTTGAGGAATATAGGATTATCAAAATAATTTGTACATCTGGAATTCGAAGCCCCAATTATTTTATTTTATCTATAATATATTCTTTGAATTGTTTTTTAAAAGTTTTGATTTTTTTTTAGCTGCAAGTCAGTATTTTTTTTCTCTACAAGAAATATCTACAGAAGTTACTGCTTTCATGGAAATGGAAAAAGGATTTCCAAAAATGTTTTTTTCAGGAATGTTTATATCCTTAAAAACATTAATATAAAAAAAAAATAAAAATTGAAGATTTAAAGTATATTCAGATAAAGAATGGAAAAGAAATATATGCTGGTTTCATTTTCATCTTTTTTTCTTCTTCTTTAATAAAAAATACATATTTTATTTTTCACAACCATTAATCGTAGATGAAATAAACATATTTATAAACATATATTGCAGCGTTTATGAAAATTCATCAACACAGAATCTCAAAATGGGGAAAAAAACAGAAGAAAAAGTTCATTTCCATGCTGAAAAAAGGAAGCAGTGAAATTTTCATGGGGGGTGGGGAACTAAGCCTTTTCGAAAAAATTTTGAATTAAAGATTTCTTCACATTTTATTTCACACAAAAATCTGAAAAATAAAAGATCTTAAAAATGGCATTGCTTTTTCTAGAATTGTTCCTTAATAAATAAGGATGGCAAATATATATCGGTAAGGCAATCCATTCTTTAATAAACAAGTAATTTAATATAGAATCAAAACGCAGATAATACGAAAGGGGTTGAAATATTATAAAAGATCTTATTATTTAATATAAGAATTATGTAGAAAATAACAAGACATAAAAATATATCCAGGATTTTGAAAGCAGAATAAAAAATAAGCATTGTGAATAAATAGAGATATTACATAAAAACATTTTTTCTAAAGCATTTTCTGATTTTGAATTCTTTAGCAATGCCCTTTGAGTTTCCCATAATAAACATCGTTGAAATTCGAATAATACTACATCTTATTTGAATTATAAGTAAGGAATGAGCAGTTTCCATTTTAAAACATAATATTTATTGCTTAAAGCATTTCTATTTCATTTTTTAAACAAGGAAAATTTTATTATTAGACAGTCTCATATTCCCAGCTCGGTAAATTAAGAAATAAATCACCCAAAAATTAGCAATTATTCTAGATTAAAGAATAAATTATTGTTGTGAATTTATCTTCATTTTTACGTAGTTAAAAAATAAATATATATATATTGAATGTAATCTAAAGTTTTAAAATTAAAACATACTTTTTCCTTATAAATATCTTTTAAAATATGCTTTTGCTCAGAAATACATACATCGCTTGACAGAAACGTGCATACTGTTGGCGCATATCATGCAAATTACAGTATAATAAATATCTCACGTAATGATAAAAAGTATTTTATGATAATAAGGAGGTGAAAAAAATATTTTACGTTTACACATAGGAACGTATTTTTTCTCCTAATTTGTGAAATTTGGGGAGGGGGAAATAACAAAAATGAAAAACATATTCTGACAAAAATCTAAAGAACTTTATCATACAGGATGCTGTTTTGAAAAGCTAATTAATCAGATTTCCGCTTGTATATTCTTTAGAATCTGCTTTTAAAATTAAACATGAAATAAATTTCTATTTTCGATGAAGCTCCCCCTTATTTTATTAAATTCAAAACCTAATAAATCCCTTGAATCGATTAGAGTATAGTTTTTATTAAACTTGGTGTACAATGTATGAGAAATATTATGAATGCCTTAATAACGCTCGATTGAAAAATGAAAGTTACAAAGAGTGAGTACTCTCCCAGATTGCTGCAAGCTCAGTAACATGATTTTTTTTCTTTACAATTTTGTTTTCGCCTAACTAAAACAGTTTTTGGACATATTTTACATACATTATGCAAAAAAAGGAATTATTAAATTTCTACAAAATATGAAATATTTTAAAATATTAAATATAATTTTTATTTACCCATTATTTCTATAATAAATTTTCAAAAACATTTAAAAAACATGCGAATTAATCTTAAAATATTACCACATTCTAATGTTTCAAAACCTGAATTTCATATCTTTGATTTTTTTCAATACTTTTCAACATTTTGTTTTGAATTAATCTTTCATTGGGGTTTCTAAATCTGCAAAGCACGATAATTCCCATTTATAAATATATATAATTATAATTAGTGTTGTTTTATTTCAATAAATATTATTAATTCATATTTAATTCAATAACTATTAAGAAGTGTTGTAAATTGATTCAAAATAGTCTTATACTATGCACAAAACATGTTGTTCACTAGTACAATGTTTCGTAATATAATAATAATAATACTTCAAGTTTCTGGAAAATGTTTGTGATTTATAAAAAAAGTTAATATTTATTTAGAATTATATTAAATTCATTTTAATGTTTTTTTATTATAACTAAATTGCATAAAAACTACAGAATGATTGTATTCAAATTAGAAAATTGCAAAATAGTAATTTGAAAAGATAGAAATATTACAGAAAATTTTACATTTTGTAAAAAATAAAATTCAAAAATTATAGGATTTATATTAACAGCAAAGCTTAAAAGTAAAGAAAATGGAAAGTGGAAACAAACCTTTAATGTTGGAATTGTGACTTAACAACGATTTCTGTCTTTTGTCTAAGAGAAATAAGGAAATCAAAAGTCATAATATTGATTATAGATAAAGCAAGGTTTAATATATATACTATGTTTTCCTTGGGAAAAAATTCTCTTAATCAAGGAAATATAAAGGAACTTTTACTGTAGAAATTATTTTAAAAAAACCATTAGAATAGAATTAATTCTCATTTGCCTGACAAATTCTTAAAATTTTCCTTTAAGATTTCTTTTAATAAACTCTATTTCTTTTCTCGTTTAATTACGAAACAATTCTGGCAAAAATAGCTGCAAGCTATTAAAAAAACGCAAAAAATTGGTTTAATACATAAAATAAGATAAATTTTAAATAATCACAGGCGCTTTTAAATAAAATTTCTCAAAATCCATAGTTTTAGGAATATTTGATGCATAATATTAAATACGTCATTACGGCATTAAAGTCTATAGAGTTCTTGTAAATCAGACCATGTTGAAGACGTCTCAGTTTCTTTTGAAATTATGGCAAGCATTTTCTTGCTTTCATGTATAATATACCAGATGACATAGTAGTCATGGTCCCTGGAGTTCTAAATTAGGAAGAAAATTATCTTAAATTATTATTATCTTAAATTATTATAAAATAATCTTAAAATTATTTGTATTCATTTGGCATGTTGCGCTTATATTGTAGGATTCAATAAATAAAAAGATTTAAACAGAAACTAATTCAGGACTATTAACAATAGATATAGATATTATCAATTTAGAATGCTTGATTCTGTATTTTATACTAGGTAAGATAGATTGCTGTTAGACTCTTTAAAAAATTGAGATGTTTTAATTTACTTATGCTAAGTTAAACAAGAAAAAGGAAACACAAGAATGCAGCTAAATAAATTTTTCGTGCCGATTATTGAATTTTAAGGAACATAATTATCTGTTATTCTGGCAGGTTGAAAATATATGATTATGTAAACTCTACTAAATAAATTTTGGCACCTATTTCCGGAATAAATGACAAGAATTTCGGGTAAAAAGCAAACGAAATATTCTTTGTAATAGATATACTAGATATGATTCAAGCTGAGATCGGACTTTCAAAACAAGACATAAATGAATGAAGAGAAAGTTCTCAATCGCCTTTTTCCACTTATTTTTATAGCCTTTAATAATTCATTGTACGGGAACAAAAGAAATTATTTTAACTCTCATTTTTTTTCTTTTTCTACAGCATTTACTCAGTTTTCATAATATCATTGAGTTTTCTCAAGACCCTTTGGTTTACTTATATTCATAATATGCAACAATTTTTTTCCATTCATTGCAAAATTTTTATAATTAATGTATAAGGGTCTAAATTTTCGGCTTAGTTTTTTTTATTAGAAATGTATGCGCTGAGAAATGATAATTAAAAATATATATTTATGCTCTAGACGCTATAGAAAGAAGTTAATTATAAAATTGCTTGAAGCAATCACCCATTTGAACCACTATGCAAGATGAAAAAAAGCCTTTTCAACAGGTTGAATGATTTAGTTTATTAGAAATAGATAATTCTTGTTAAAGGAAACCTTGAGTCAATTCAAACTAAGATGAGAGTCCTTGCTAGGTATTATTTATGTTTGTTTGATATGCGTAAGTGTGTAGGTTTAATTTGCATCATATTTCATTTAATAATGGCGTATCATTAAATAAAAAAGAAAGAAAAGAAGTCAGCTGTATAATTGAATATTTTTATCATTCATTTTAATAACATAAAAACAAAGGATGAACTTTTTTTAAATATAATTTTATAATTATATCGAAACTAGATATTTTTCAATGAAAGAAAAGGGGAAAAAAGAAAGACTTTACAAAAGAAAAAAAATTAACGTTGGAAAAGGAAAAAAATGCTTTTGAAAAAGAAAGAAATAGCTGTGGTTGAGAAAATAACAAATTATATATGAAAAAGAAAATAGTAGTCATTCAATTTAGAAAAGATCAGATGAGAAGATTGAATTCAATGCAGTGGCAGTGTTAGGTAAGCTAGTTTATTGAACACTAACACAAGATAGAGATCAAGAAATTATTCCGAGGTTTTTATCCTAAAAAATAGGATATAAGTCAGTATTTTAATAGATTTGAAATTTTGTGAAAATCCCCAAAAACAAAGTATTGTCCATAGATTTGTCTAAAAGAAATTTATGTTATGAAAATTTTGTGCTGATAAGTTAGTGGAAACATTTCCAGACTTCATTTATTTTTTTGAAATATCTTCCCTTCCCTTCCTTCAATTCCTTATTCCTTCCCTTATCCTTCAATTTTCTCAAAACAAGAATATAAAGCGGGACTTCCCTTACTTTGAAAATAAATAGCCCGAATAAAAAAAATTAGGTGTAAAAAACTAGTAAAAATTTATGGTTTCCATGACAGTACTTTTTAATAGTGGTTTTTAATCGAATAATATCTATGCCTGATTTACTTATTTTCTCTACTTTCAATGAACTTCTAATATGTGATCCCAAGACATTGTTGTGCTTCGTTTGGAAACGTGTTAAGGGTAGCATAGTTCAATTAAATCATTGCATACCTATTTGATGCAATTAAGTAATTTCCTATTTAAAAGTTTAACTATAATTATCTTAGAAAATATTTCATAACTTTTATTTAAAATTATCGCAGACAATCTGAATCAGTATTCCTTTCAGAAAACCCTATATCTTACCATCTAATGTGTATTTTAAAATAATAAAAGTTTTCAAAAGTGATGGGATATCGACGAAAGAGGTTCTCGAACCAGGAATTTTCCATTCCAGAATCTGGTAGTCTGCAAAAAGGTTTCATGATTGGTATTAACAAATCTTTCTATATTCTAATTTATTGCATATTTGATATTGCATTTGTCCTTATATTCTTAATCAATTAGGTTTGCGAAGAGAGGGCCTTTCTTAAATTTCTGAACGACACGCGATGCAAGAAATTGAGAGTGGAGGGGGGGAGTAGCTCTTAATATCACGCAGCTTGCATCTCCTCGAGGATATCGCTCTTTTTCTTTTTCATTCTGATGAGGGTTGCATGTAAATGGAGATGAATTCCAACAGCTGGTCAATCCGAATAATGAGAGAACTTTCGTCAAAACCCGTCATTTCCACCCCTGGGATTTATTGTTTATGTGCGAAATCATCGATTCGTTGTAGCAGAACCATGAAATTAGCGCAACGTCATTAACGCACGCAGCATGCAATTAAGCCTTATATTCGTTTAACCGGATAACTACAAGGAAATTATTATTATCTTATTGCCGCCATCTGCATAATGGAAGGGGGGGGGACATTCATATTTTAAAATAGGTCTGGGATTTATTTTTGTCTTCGAAAGTGTCTTCCAGTTGCGTTTCAGAGGCAGAATATCAAAGGTCGAATTTCGCTGATTTTGATCTTATTTTCATTACCCTGACTGATGTTTCAAATAGGTTGTGCGTTTCATCAGTAGTTGAGAAGATAAAGAACAAACGTTCTCAGAAAACAAAAACGAACAGGTGGATCAGGAATTTTTACGATTGCGTAGGTGCAGGACGATCCCTCCCTTAATGATAAAATGGTTGCTTAAAATATTTTAGTTTACTTATTTAAAAAAATTATCATTTTTTAGAGGAAAGTATGTAAATGCTGCTGCCCGATCTATGAGGAAATAGGGAGACATCACAGCAATATTAGTCCTAGTTAATGTTCCCATTGCTTTTCAAAAATGTCAAAGTAATGTTTTGCTTTATAATTGAAGATTAGGGGGAATGATAGTACTTGGAGATGAAACAAAATTCCTTACGTTCTAAACTATTCATTCACTGTCTTTTTAATTTTCTTATTCATATTTTAAGCTAACCTTCTTTTTCTACTTGCCAGTTAGTAGAAATTAATGCTCACTAAAACTCTCCATCAAATAAATTAACTCCGTTTCTCAATAACTTCTTAAGTTCAATATTAGCATTCATATTCACACAATTGTAAAAGTCTAATACCATTCTCTTCCTTCTTCTACTTCTCATCTCTACTTTTTTATGAATTTCTGTAAAATGTGAGTTTAAAGCTTAAGTGATTAAATTTCAATTCATTTCGTTGATTTTTAAGTGTCAAAATTATACTTGCGCACTGACATATCTCTCTTAAGAGTAAGGATAGAGATAGAGGAAACTAAAGAGCAGAGTTTGTTACTTATTTAAAAATGCAGAGCCTTTAGGAAATTAAGTATGTTTATTGAGTCAACGAAATGGATGTTGATAGCATTGCAGTTGTGAAGTTTTAAGAGGAACATGACATTTCATTTTTACATTGGGGCGTAGAGTTATTTTCCAGAAACCTTAATGCGGTGGGAGGAGAGACTTACGGAGTACGGAAAGATGTTACAAAAAAAGATAAAATATTGCTGTTATGGCTGCCCTGCGCTAGATTGCGAAGTGAGGCGCTGAAGAAGATCTACAAACGTATAACGATGCTGGATAAAGAGTGAAAAAAGAAAAGAAGAGCTCCCCAACAAAATAAAGAGGATGGTACCTACTAAAAGAACTTATAATGTGAAGAAGAATTCTAATGGTTTATTTTATGGTTTGATAGAAGGTAAGAATTTTTCGTTCGAAATTTCAATTTTATTAGAGAGGAAAGCCGTCTACTTTTCTTAATATTGGAATTAAGTTTTTAACTGTTTCACCTTTGAAAATTTCAATTCTAACTATTGATTGGTGTAAAAGTATGTATATATTTTTAAAAATATACTTCGGCACTTATGTATTAATTGCATACCTTTGGAGAATTTTTGGTTTAACAGGCACGCCATTTGCGAAAATAATCAATTGACTAACATGATGTCGTTGCCGATCTTTTTGGACAATTATTTGGCATTATGTTCTTAATAAAAATATCCAGAGAGGTGTTAAAGTCATAACGACCGGCCCTTTTTTTTAATGCAGATTATTCTCAGTAACGTGGCTGACTCCAAACGAAAAGAAATCAAGTTAATAAAAGCTTCGAAATAAAAATATTCGCTTGAAAAATGTTTATTTATATTCTAGTACGCAGTTATAAAAAAAAACAATATAAAAATATTTAAAAGCAATAATTAGTGCCAAGCATTCAAAATATAAATAGTGTAATATCTAAAAAGCATTAAAAATAAAATTTACAAACATAAAAAAAATATGTAAAAACCGTATACCAGGAAGTAAAGGTAAAACCAAAAGCTAAGCGACCCCATTTTCAAAAACGTTAATTGCTTTCATGTGCTAATGCAATTCAGATTCAATGGTTTCTATGTAACGAAAAAAATTAACTTTTAGAAAAGAACCACCATCATCTGTTCAAATTTTACACCTAACCTTTTGTAACTTAGAAGTTCAATAAATAGGTCATCTATTTTTAAAAAATTAATATTTTAGATCCTGAAATTGCTAAACGAGTTAAACCCATCTGGCATTGACTTTATTTCAATTCTAAATAAAATAAAATATTGTCTTGTGAATTTTGTGTAAATTAGATGAAAATATTGTAAATATTTATGAATTTTAGTGTAAATATTATGAGCATTTGTACATTAACTGTATGAAATTAGTTGTGATGAAATCGCGAGTCAGCGAAAAGAGACCGTTCTAAGGAGATTAACAACGGAAGATCGACATATTTGACTGGTTTAAAGATGTAGGTGCGTTGGCGGCATAATGAGATCGGATTTCACAAGAAGCTAAAATGTGCAGTAGAAGCTGAGAAGTAAAGATTCGTTCCCAGGGAATGTTGGAGAAAGTTCCGCATTTCTCCGGGCACTTTTTCTGCAATTTCCCTATCCACTTTAGGGGGACACTATTTAAGGTGAGGCATAAGGTGGAGAATCAGACCAATTTGGAGAACGAGCTACGTTTGTTGGCTTAGCTTGATAGAGCGTCTTTTTTGTTGCTGTTGTGGGTTCTATAGTTTTGCTGTCGCTCGAAAGGAACAAATTAAATAGAGTTAATTCCCTGTATATTTGTAGCTTGTATTATGTATTATTAATTCACGATTTCCTAGACAATAAAGTCTGCATCTTCGCATCTTTCTTGTGAGAATTTTCGTAACAATATTTGAATTTTATTTGTTTTATTGAATACCATATAAATACATAAATTTATCTTCCCTACAAATGAAATTTCCAAATATCGGCATAATAGTATTTTCCGAGTTATTAATGATTACTTTCAATCCGCTTCTCTGATTTGCATTGTTATAACTAAAGTGGAGAATAAAGAGCATGTGTCTCGACACAGTTTCCAGGGAGAGTAAAATTACGAAATATATTGCATTTAAAAGAAAACTGAATTTCCCAATAAGCTCTTATTCCCAAGATATTTAAAAATTCAAACTATTTCATCGAAATGAGAGAAAATCAAAAGTTTTAAAAAGTAATAGACTTTCCTGATTGGCTTATAATATGATCAATGGGCTTAAAGTTCATGGTTATTTTATTGCATAAAGCATAAAATAAAGATTCTGCCTTGCAAATAAGATTTCAACGATTTTGCTGTGAAGACGGTATGTTAAATAAACTATAATATTGAAAATTTTAGAGAGCATTAATTCCAGTGAACCCGTTGACCACCAGATATGACTAGTGCTCCTTGAAACAAAAAATGAATATAAAATTTTGCCCTCATTATAAAAATCATTATGAAAAATCCTTATTTACACGCGTTTGTTTTTATAAACTATAAATTTCTTAGTTACATTCATAATTAAACGATTGATTTTAAGAAATTAAATCATTCTTCTCTCGCAACTTTAAACAAATGCAGTGATCTCTGAATACTTTTTTATGCTCACTAAGAAATCTATATTTTTAATTGCACGTCACTGTTATGTGCAGTATTAGACTCTTTCGAGCGATAATCCCCTAAGAGTATAATAGCACAAGGTCTTTTGCTTTTAATCCCTGGAATACGGTCAATAAATACACAGTGCACCAAAAACACCCGAATGTGTATAAACGGGTCGAATTAAAACAAAATTTGACACAGAGCTGCCATTGCAATCACAACGTCGCATACCAAATTTCATATATTTGAGTTTTTGAATGTACATGTTTATGAAAGTACAAACCGGTAGATAGTTCACTCTTTAATGAAATTTGTTGCAAACTCAATAGGATATGCAGTTTAGATGTTAAATCTGTACATCAAACTTGATCCATTTAGTTCCAAATTTTTTCCATTTAATTTTGTAGTTATCTTGCAATTTATAGTGGTACAGTTAGACAAGGAGACTTTCTCTGAATAGATTTCGTTCAAAATTTGAAAGAAATGTAAAAAAAAAACATTATTAATTTCTTATACCGAAAAAATATTTGAACTAACAGACAGACATAGTTTTTAAAATGTAAGTTTTGATTGCATTACTTTTTCTTTGTGTACTTCGTTCAAGAGGGACTAAAAATGTGAAGTGCTATTCTCTCACCATAAGTTAACCGAAATTTGTTATGTAACACCAGATACATCACCATACTTGTGAACAAGCCTTCGAGCTTATCACAAGGTGATGTTATAAACATCTATAAAACTTTAAAAAAAAAACTCTTTTTAAATAGAACGGAATAGTAATTTTTTTTGTCTTTTATAATCTTTATCTTTTTTCACTTTCACATATATGGATCTTGCTCAGGAATAAAAAAAAGGACTTTAAGGACATGCATTGACAAAAAAAGTTGTTAAATGTTTCATGGTCATATATTATAGTTTTAACACTCACCAAAATAGCAGAATTCTATCATAACATAATTAGTTCCAAGTGAGGAATACATTTTAAAATAAAAATTACAATTATTACATAATTATTTTTCATTCAAAAAGTAACAGGCGGGAATGTGTACTTGGGATGGAATGTGCAGGCGAGAAAATCAAAATAACAATTCATCCATATCAGATTGATAGAGTTTCAAAAAGTTTTCAACGCCATCAAGAAATAATATGGGAAGCGCTCTCATTTGAATTTGAAAATAACAAACAAAAAAAATAGTGTCGGGGATGAACAAAAGGTCAATTTTCTTTTTATTTATTTTTCCCTTTCTCTAGAGAAAGAGGTGATTGTTTACGCCACCAAGTTCATGAAATAAATGTAGCCCTCCTACTTATTCAGCTATTCCAAAATACAGGAAGGGAAAAAAAACAGTTTATTCAGTTTCGGAGAAGTTTGCTATAGAGTTGACTTTCAAAAACTGAGAAGCTCTCAAAGATTTTTTATTCCTGCCTCTTGTGCATCAAAGATTTATCAAAAGTCTCTTCACAAAACTTTGGCTCCCTCTATGCAATTTAACTGAACTTTTCTTGAATCTCTAAGAAAAATTAATAGAATCTACATTTTATTTACAATCACCCTAAAAGTTAATTTTGTATCTCTTTCAGCAGTGTATTGATAATGTCGAATTCTAGAAGGTGTCGCATGTTAAGAGAATAGACGAGCGCATTTTTACCATCTCAGTATTTCTAATATTCAGTGACACAAAATTTACTCTGATAGCAAAAGAATTATAATTTTTCGAATAGCTCTTCTAGTTTGAAGATTTTGTATTCAAATCACGTTCAGGTCATTATTTACTGTGAGGGATGCAGATAAAATTGATAAAGGACTTGAAAGGCAGTAATTTTTAATTTAAATAAATGAAAGCAAGAATTCTTAAAAATGAATAAGTAAACATCTCAACAACTTTTTACTAAAATGAACTAGAAACATAAAAAAAAAACAAAGTTAGAACACTGCAAAATCTGACTGCTTTTATGAGAACAAATTTGCTTGATTTGAATCGTTTTCTGGGCCGAATAATATTTCTTTCAACCCTTTGATATATGTTAATTTGTATTTAAATCGTACAGATTAATTTAAAAAAGGAACATATTTAAAAAAGTATTTAATGCTTTGAAGAGAAAGAAAGCAGTAAGTCGATTCTTTAAAGTAAAATGTTCCTAATTCTCTTTGTTGATGCCTCGAATTGTGAAACAGCAATTTCATTAAGTACAATTGAAAAAGATATTTTTAATACTCAGTTTCAAACCAACACTCAATGTCTATATGCAAATAGATATTCTATGCAGTTGATCATTTCTTCTTAAATGATTAAACTATATTAATTACCAATTGATGATTTTAAAAAGTTTAAAAACTATTTAAACTAAAATATAAGTATAAGCACTCTTTTTCTAACAGCAGCCCCATATTACTTTCAATAAAATATCTACGAGCTTCATTTACATTACTTCAATCTAATTTCCGGTTTTACATCCTAAAACGATACTAATTGTATTATTTAGGCTTCCCAATTTCAGAAATTCTCTTCTTTTTCAGTTTTGTAAATCCTTCCATAATAAACAAAGGGATAATAAGTATCAAGAAGACGAATATTTGTTACAAAACTTAGTCTTGAAGTTTATTTCTGCTGCTGTATTCGTCCAAACTTGTTTCTTGTTAAAAATATAAAAACTGTTAAATAGAATTGTGCCCTTCTCAAACGATAAGTTTTTAAATACTAAAAGACATTATGACTTATTGAATTGCTCACATTGACTGTCTTGCCATTTTAAAGAATTTTGGTTGTTACTCACTCTTTTCCTACACAACACAATTTCTTTGGAAGATATTTTCAATGATATCCACATCTGTCTTACACAAAATATTTCTGGCAGTTCTGTTGGTATATTCATTATTTTTCTGTTAGTATACGCAAAGGAATATAGGATCTGGAAAGATGTGAAGACAAATTCACAAATCTACCACTTCTACAGATTTGATAAGTTTATATGCATTTGAATCTTCTGTCAATCATGAAACAAATTGAAGTATTTATGTATTAGTAAATCAAATGTCATGTCAAATTGTTAAACGATTTTTTTCCAAAAGTTATCTTGTGTACTATATAAAAACGGGGTTACAAAAACTGAAACTAAGTGAAAAAAATTAAATATACAAGATCTGCATTTTTAAAAGTAGGAAAAAAACTAACCATTTCTTGATTTTTCGTAGGTGCTTGAAGTATATTAAGTTGCTTTTCTACTCGAGCCTCTTGATTCTAGTTGAAATCTGGGGCTTTGAACTAAAATGTACGACTTTTTTTTAATAGCCCTCATTTTCATAGCTTTAGTTTGTAGAGTTTTATAAAGTAAATATAAAAAAATTTCTGCAATTATAAAAGGGTATCCAGGAATTAGAAAGTAGAAGGACTTTATGGCTCGAAAGGGAAAAATACTTTTTTAGGTTTTACTGAAACAAAAGGTCTATCATTTTTATGCTATGCAAAATCAATTCAATGATTGAAAGGTAAAGCCGAAAGAAAACATTAGACTGATTTTTCCCATGTTTCAACAGATAAAAGACAACCGGTAGTAAAATTGATAAATAAGCAAAAAAGGCAGAATCAAAATTGTCACTGATAAAGATTTGAAAAGGCAATGAAATCAAAACAGAAGTGAAAAATCCAATCTCTTTCAGGAAATGAAAAACATTTTGGATTAGGATATTCACCTTCAAAATTTTGAAGCATTGTTGGTAATGATGAAACAAATGATTGCGATAAAGATTTAAAGAGGGGTATTGTATTAAAATATGCAAAGTAATTAAGTTACACAAAAGTCCACGTGGCCTGTCGGACCAACGACATATTGTCTTTAAATAACAGATCCTTATGAAGAAAGCAAAACGAGACGAAGTTGAGTCAATTTTAAGTCATTTGAATAAACAGAACATGCCACAAATTTTAAGAAATTTTAATGGAATGAAGCTTATTATCGACCTGTACACTCCAGACTTTTTGCCATAACGATGTATGTTACCAGAAAAGGATCTCTGGTTACCAGAGAAGGATTGATATCAGAATACACAAGAGACTGCTACAGAAACAAAGCTTCTTTGTCAGCTTTGTCCGCCAATTCATTTCCAAAAACACCGACGTGACTAGGAACACAACAGGAAATTCTATAAAAACTCATTTTATGGAAGGCGCGTAAAGAGGATATTATATCAACAGCAACTGCATGAATTCAAGTTTCAAACGTTTGCAAAGCGCATATACTATCAGAATATATGCAAAAATAACACTGTGCAAAAAATGAAATTTGTTGAAGTTACAGAAGATGACTATTAGCTCAGCAACAAAGACTGAAGCTATATAGGCAGTAATTTGATAGCAGATCGCAACGAAATATTTATCTGCCTTTGAACCGTCGGTATAAACTGGTGTGCAGGAATGGTAATGACTAAAATGAAAATCAAGAATTTTCTGGGAAACAGTGAGCTTTATTGTGGATTTGTAGAAACCAAAAAAAAAATGAATATACCATACATCAATAATTAATGCAAGATAAAGCAGCAGCATAGTAGATTCGGAAGAAAGATATGCAATCGGCACGGCGAACAAGAGAGCGTCTTGAGGATGGTTCAGAGATTTTCAATTTTCTTTCTTAATTACCTGGTAAGTGAAAGGAAAATGAACTTACTACTGAAATGAATTCACTTCTGAAATTTCATCACACATACGGACACACTTACTATTTTCAGCAGAAAGTCTGTATCCAGTCTTATGACTGAAAAGTGACAATATTTTAATAACATTTTATAGTTGTCACTCCACTAGGCACACCTATATACTTCACAAGACATCCACAAGTCTTCGATGTAAAATGATTCATCGACTGGCAAATTATTTAAAATCGTGAAAATTAAGCACCCTTTCCGAATACTCTCAACCTAGATAAAAGGTTCTGTATAAAACTTTTCCAGGTGAAAGGGAAAGGCACGAGAGAAGAACGGTTCGATAAATTAAATGTAATTGGGGGAAGGGGGTGTTTGAAACCTCTCTGTAAAAAGAATTTTTTTTTCAGAAAGACACATGATCACATGTATTTTCTGTACCAAGGATATACGGACAATGATTTCTACGCACAAATTCGGTTTCCTAAACTGCCGATTTTAGTAATGGCAATTATACTTAATTCCATCTGAAATAGAAATTATATAAAGAATTTAATATAAAGTTGGTTAAAAGTGAGCATCTTGAACTCCTAACTCTACAAAAAAAGGAATTTTAAAGCCTAAAGTATCAAAGAAAACTTTTCTGGGCTATTCTTTGCTAATATGAACTCAGAAGGTTAGGAACCGTCAGTGAGATTTTATGTAAATGTCTCCTAAAAGTCTCCATTTGCATCATAAGTTTTTTAAAATTTTTCCAGCTGTTTATTTTCAGTATGGGGTGTAAACAAAGATGCATATTTTATTCAAGATTCCCTCCGACTATTCCGACAAATGGCGATGACTCGTTTGAATGCGCTAAGATTTCCTTTCATGGAGATCCTACAAAAGTTGTTCCATAATTTTTTTTCTGCTGTTTCAGACAGTCACATCCGGCTTCATTCCAGCTCGGTATTTTATGTGATGAACTTTTAAGTTAAGTTATCTCAGTATAACACATTTAATGATACTTTGCGCAGCTTCCATCGGTAGTTCTGCAACATTGGCCATAGACTAGCTGCATGAAAGCTACAAAACGGGAGTACTTAACATCATGGCAATCTAGGATTCACAGTTACTTTTAGCTTGAAAGACGATTAAATTGAAAGAACATTTGACCAAATGAAGATTGTGGAAGGTGCTTGTGAATTGTGGAAGATGTGTGTCCAATGTGTACCATCAATGAAATTTATTTAGAATTTAGTCTTGATCAGATGAATGCTACTGACATCACATAATTTCACACCGATTTTAATTAAGATGGAATAAATTTGCTGAAGCTTAAATCAATTTTTGGCATCCGAAATAATGGAACAATCGTGTGAACACATTTGTCGTGTGCTCTCATTAATATTGTGATTGTCCTGCAGAGTCCAGAAAGCATGGAGGTATAATGGATTATAATACAGGACTACACTATTTATTAGTTAAAGTACAGATAGTGTGGTATTAAGATGTGTCAGATGAATGGATGGATTAAGATTAGAGAAGCCGGATTACTCAAAACTATTGTCAAAACATCATGTCATAAAGGATATGGAAGAAATTAGGCAACCAAGATCTCCAGAGCTGTAAATGAGTTACAAATCTGATAGATCTAGCTCCAATTAGTTTTAATATTGCAATGAAACACCTTGAAAGTCAATTGCCTTATTCCTTCACATTTTTTTCTTGAGGAAAATAATGATCGCATATTAGTGCTCTGCAGATATAACATGCTTCTTTTTCATATATGATCAGGTGAAGAGAATTTAAAATAAACCTGAATTTCACCACATGTCCTTGTTCTGTTCTCCTCAAGATGGGTAACATCGATTGGGACATTTTGAAAACATAATAAATAAGAGAAAATCATTTAAATCAAATAAATTTTTAATTTACTGTCTTTTTAAAAGGTACTAAAAAGTTTAAAATAATTTCCCTCAGTCCCATGAAAATTTATAAATCCACATAGATAGTGTTGTAAAATTTTTAATTATAGTAAATCACTCCCGTAAGTCAATTTTATAGCACTTCAAATTACATAAACTGTGGAATGAGTTTTCTCAATGACAGATATCGCTTAAAATCTTTATTTCTTACTTCTGTAAGCGCAACAATTTTTTCCTTTTAAACTTTACAAGTATTCTCATAGCTATGAAAATTTTGCAGTCAGAAATTTTAAAGACAATTTCTACGATAAATTGTATTATACTTTTAATACCTTTTTAAAATGTGGCTTATTAAAAATATTTATTTATTTATTTAATTTATATCTTATGTAATTATTCATAAGAGCATTTAAATAATTGGTTAATAAAATACATGTGATGTCCCTGCGTTATTCTGTCCTTTTAGGAACAGTCCATTCAGCTTTGCGGTTTCAATACGTTTTTCCCTTTTGAAAGGCACTTTTATGAAGCCAAAAAGTAAGAATGCAAGACACAGCACTTGGATTATGGAGTCTTTTTTTCATAAAATAGAAAAATGTCGATGAATAAATCGTCCAATTGCAAAAAATCCCCTTCACATCTTTCGAATTTCAGATGCATTTAGAAAGCTTAGTTTAGAGCAAAACATACAGTGTGGACATTATGTTATTGGAAAATTAATTTCCGTGTTGTGGGGTCCATAATAGTCATAATTTTCACTTCCTTTTTTTAAATTTTTTTTTAGTGTCGCATTTTTTTGCGCTAAAAATACTGCTATAATTCTATTATTTTTATTGCAAAGATCACATTTCCATTAAAAGATATGTCTTACTTTTAGAAAATTTCCTCACTGTAATCCGTAAATGTTAGAATTAAAATGGCGTTTTTATCATTCCAAAGCGCATACAATGCATAAAACTTTCATTCAAAATTTAATTCCACCTTTTTCGCTCGCATAATCTCTGGGAAGCCATACATGAATTATTTGCGTTAATTGCCCTGCGGCTTTTTCGAAAATAGCATTAAAACCTTTTTTTTTATAAGTATAAAATAGTATTTTAAATTGCATATTTTTTTAACCGTAACATATAGGTCATAAAATTGGAATTAAACAAAAACATCTATGATCAAAATTGAAAAAAAAAATTAATCTAAGAATCCATTTCATGGTATTGATAAATGTAATGAATGTAAGCTTCATTTTATCACGAAACTTTAAATATTCGAAGAAGCATCTAATTATTTTGTGAAGGAAATAAATAAACTGAAACCAATGAAAAATTTGACCTATTGATTTTCCTGGTTTATTGATTTACTGGTCCTATGTCATCGAGGATGCTTCAAGCTTTATTGCTTTAAAAGATTTATTCATCTGTGCGAGTAAAAACAATTACAGGAAGAAAGTATAAAATCCCCATATATTGCAATCAATTTTCTTTTCAGATTTCTTGGTCATAACTTTGTAAATGAGAGCAAAATTCATCCGTTAATACTTCGAATACCAATAGTTGATTTGGTTTCATATCGCTTTTATGGCAGACCTAATAATAAAACAAGATTTGTTGTTATTATCGTTTCTAATGGCATTTGCCATAAGCAGCTAATTAAGCCGAGGGTGCATATCTTCTTTTTAAATAGCGCCAATTAGGCCAAGAGTAGATCTTAGCTACTCACGCATCAGATTCGTTTGCAGAGCCGCTTTTTCCAGGGGATGCATTCACAGATCTCGCAGATATAACAGATGAAGAACAACTCTGCCCGAACCGGGACTCGAACTCAGGGTTCCCAAATCACGGGTTAGACGCTCTGCCTCTCTGCCAGGACGTCGGGTTAAAATTTTATTAATTATTTATGTGATTTTACACGTCTTATCGAAATCCGCCAAGATTGAAATCAGTGTTTCTTCCTTTCTTTCTGATACAAAGTGGAAAACTATATTAGAGAAAATTTAGTCAGTCAGTCTGTCTGCTTGTATGCATTTCTTAAAGTAATTTGGTAATCGCAAGAATATCTAGGAAAACGTTATAAGTAGGAATAAAACTTGGAGCATAGATTACATTTGAAAGTGTGCTTATAAAAGGCAATATATTAAATTTATATTTTGAGAATTTTTTTATATTTAGCCTCAATGGCCTAAATATTTATAAAAGAAGATTTTTTTTAAAAAAAAAGGCTGGAAAAGAAATAAGAATTTATTTTTCAGTGTATTCAATCTTTTTAATTGATGACGATTATTAGCTCCTCAATTATTGGATCGGTAACAAATGATCTCCTTGTGTTACTACACGAATCGCTATCGGTTATATGGGACATAATGAAATTGGAATATCAAAATATTTTGAGAATGCTCAAATCGAGTGTTCTTCAATCCCTCCTGACAGCAAATGAACCGATGCAATTGATAAAAGAACATTAGATGTCAAATTAATGAATGCGCCAAGTCCTTGAAATCCTCCTCATCTAAATGATAAATGATTAAATACTTTTGGCGAAATGCCATGATTCTGCAGAAAATCCTCATTTGCTAAAAGACCGAAACGTAAACCTGATAGCAATCCGGAAGCTTTATATAACGCAAGTCGCTGTTGTGCGGAAGGTCGTGTAGTTTTCAAAAGTTCGAATAAATAGCATAAGTTGTACTTTTCTAATTATGTTCTATCCAAATAGTTTGATTACAGTCAAACAAATCTGCAGAAAAGAATGAATAATTATGTTCCCCATTCTGCCAAACGAATCTCACAGCTTGAAACTACATCAAGAGTTAGTTAAGAAAGATTTATTTGATTGTTCCCAATATGCATCCATTTCGAATGACGTCCCATTTTTCAAATTTCTAGGGAAAGGTTAGGCAACTCAATGGTTAAGAGGGATAAAATGGACAATGGAACTTATAGAAATTTTTAAAGAAATTACAGTGACTTGATTATGAAAGGTTTTGAAGGTTACGTAAAAAAGTATGTATGTTTTGTTTTTTTAAAAAAATGGAGCAGCTGATTTAGGAAAATAAAATAAAATTCATTTAGAATTTAATTGTAATATTTCCCTTCATTTTGAGTATTGCTAATGTATTGAAATTATTGAATAAAATTAAATTTCGAAATTAAAAATTGAGATTTCCTTCAATTTTTAAAAAACTTCTACGCAAAACAGTCAAATTTGGAATTCCGATAAAACTATAATCAGGGCAGCAAATATTTCATTAAAATGCCTAATAATAGAGCAGAGCACAAACTTTTAATATTTGGTGAGTCATCTGCGGAATTGAAACCGAAACCCGTAAACACCCAACTCCAATTTCATAAACCTCTTCCATATATTTATGTACTTACTCCACCTATAGAAGGATATTCTTTTGTTAAAATAGAATTTAAAGTTGGATTTTCATTTTACTAAATTTTATTGAATATTGGAAAACTTCTTATCTGAAACCTTAAGTGATATTCTTAGTAAAAAATGCATAAAAATTGAGACAAATTATCCAGCTTGCACTTACTCTTATCACAATCAACCAAATTATCACTTATAATCTTATTTTTATAAATTATAGACAGCAAATATTAATTTTTATTGGAAAAAATAAAAGGAGATTTCTTTAATTTAGCAATAAATTTGTAAATTTCAAAGAAAATTTTAAGTTCAATTACTAAGTAACACAGTTAATATAAAATTCTTTTTCAATTTTTGACGTTTCTTTAATCATAATTGATGGTTTCATGAAATTGCTTTAAAGTTTTACTATTTTACTGAAGGTTCGAAGTTACTTCCCCCACCCCACCTCACCCCACCCTTATATAATTTCATCAATCGAAAAACAACACACGGTTATTTTGATTCTCAGTTTCGGGAAATGAATAAATGAATTTTTATTTCGTCCACCTCTTATATTCCCAACATTTCTTTCATTAACTGTAGTAACTTATTCAGTATTTATAAAGTCATTGTTGTTATCTAGAAGCATATACTCTATTTTGATGGAATTATTTCCACTTGAATTCATCAGGTAATAATACCTGTAGAAACGATACGTTCCCCGTAGTTCGAACAAGGAATGAATGAATTATGCATAAGCGTAACATTTTCTGCTTTAATTATCATATCAATAATGCCATTTTTCTAAAAGACAAGACAGGGAGTTGCAAAAATTATAAATTTGTGTGTTTTGTTCTAAATAAATAAAACGAAATAAAACTAAAAGTTGCTAAATTGAGTTGAAAATTTCAAATGGATGGATTTTAAGAAAAAATCCAGAAGTCACATATAATAGTTTTGATATGACGTGCAAATACTCACATTGAAGGATTTTAAATGGTTATGGTTAAGTTAACTACTCAGTTAAACAGAGAATTGACTATAGCAAATGATTTCAAAAAGAGGAGGAGTAATCCAGTCATTTACTTATGCTGGTTGTGCAACCTGCAAAAGAACTTTCCTTTTCATTTGGCTTTCTTCCATTTCGAAGGCGAGAGATCTCAATCATTTTTATAAGGAAATGCTAATTTGCTAAAAGAATTACCATAAAACACTGTTTTCGAGTGTCATATATGCTGATGGAAGTTTTTTTTAGTTAAGGAAAGATTCAGAATTCCATCCATAAAATTTTTCATA
>JAOUZG010007800.1:201102-242210 GCA_026289955.1 Argiope argentata | reverse complement strand
TATATATATATATATATATATTGTGTTTGCTAGATTGTTTAATACTTTCAAAAAGTCGTAGTTTGAAGTAAGTAGTAACAAATAGTTTGATTTTTCATATTCGGCTGTGATTACTGATTTTCTGATAACTGGATTTTATTTGTTGAAGATAATAAGTTTATTGACCTCTCCATTGAAGGAAGCTCTCATGAACAGTTTTAAAACATTCAAAATCCTTTCGTCAAGAGTAAAACTCCAAATTATTATACGCTTTATTGCTGATGAACTTAATAAATGCATTCATTTCAACAGATTGTGTAGTTGCTGTCTTCCAGAATAATATTAAAAGAAACTCATTATTTTAAACTTCCTCACTCCTACCCTTTTTATAAATTTAGGCTTGTACTTTAATTGGTTCTCGAGCTTCTTCCTAATTTTCAACATTTAGCATGTTAAAACGTGCATGTTGTTGCACGGTTTTATCAATGAAGTTTGTTCATTTTTTTTTATTCAGAGAAGAAATTATTTATTGCAATTTTTGAAAAAAAATAGTGTCTACTGAAACTGCCTTTATATCCTCTCTTTTGGAGTGTATGTAAAGATGGATGAAATATTCCAGATATTTATTAATCAGATTTCAAATAAATTTGAATCACTTGTAAAATTCTAATTTTCAACCATTCTTTGTAGCAACACGAGAAAAAGCACGTTTGGGTGGGTGAAGAGCATCGTAAGAAATGAGTGTTATTCTAACAGTGTTAATAATTTCGAGCAAAAAAGAATTTTATGGGACCAGAATGATTTTTCAGATTTCTATCGCCACATCACCTCAATTACACTCGTCTCTGTCAAGTCTTATTATAATGAACGCTGTCCAGAAATTCCCTCGGCAGCCGTCGAATGCGGTTGAATCTTCGCAAGTTCTCAAGAAAAGCTATTTTTCAACCAGATTTTATTAAATTTTAATTCTTAATGGATATTTCAGTTTCAACTAATTTAATTGTTTTTAATTAGTTTTAAAACTTTTTTAGAGGTTTTGTTTAGTGTTAATTCAGATTTATTTCAATTGCTTTCAAATTTATATTCTTGATGACGTATTTGATGAATTTGGGAGATGCTGCATTTAATTCAATTATCTGTGTGAAGAAACTGAATTTAAATATATATATCACTGGATAATTGAATCAAAGAAATTATTCGATATCGCCAACAAAATTTCACTACTGCGATTATGTACCCCGCTTTTGGCGACAACTGTTACTTCGAATGCATAGACAATTGACCACTAAAGAGATAACTAATTAAAAAAGGCGAATATATAATCCATTTGCCAACGTGAAATAACAAATATAATGAGAAAATTCCAATGAAATTCTTGACTTACCGGATCAAATCAACCCATTTATGGACGTAAAAAACCACTCGTTTGTAAGTTGGTAGCACTTTCGAGTCCGTATATTTATTTCACGTCTTAATCCATTTCAATATCTATATGCCAAAAAAGCATTAAAACCTTCCAATAAAGTGTAAAAATACTTGGAAAAGGTGTTTTTTTTACACCTAATGGAAAAGTAGGAAGATTTCAGATTATTGTTATTGTTTGTTCTAGTAGAAGATCTCTCGTTCATTCACCTGTGGAATTTTGCTTTGATTTTCTTATGCAAGAGTCAACGCCTACCGCTTACACCGCCCAGTGCGACTACTTCTGGTCGTCAGATGCTGGGATCAAACTGATCGACTGAAGGCTCACTAGAGCCAGATTCCTTAATCGCCATCTCTGTGGACCCACTCCCAGACATTCGAAACCGAATTTATTAGATTGTTCTTCTTAGATGTTTAGCCTTCCTTGATTACTGAGTTCAGCACCCTTCGCACTCAGTTTCTAGCCATTGGGTCTCTTTGGCTCCTGCTGTGGCCTGACCTCTTCCTTGGAGTTGTTTTCTAGACCGTTCTGGATCCACCTGGGTTTCTCTACATTTTCCTACCTTTCCATTTGAAGCTTTTCTAACCTAACTAATTTGCCATTAGTGTTAATTCTATTCAGTTCCTGAGGGCTTTGCAATGATTTGGTGACCGCGTGCGCACTTTTTTCTCTTTCATAGAAACGTGAAGTTTGTGTGTGTGCTATTGACTTTTACGATTTTTTCTTTCGTGCACAGAATCTGAACACCAAACAATAATGAGCATCTATTATCTACAGTTTCGGTGTCTTCTCAAGTCATAATTGAAGTGAGTACATTTCTTCCATCATGAATTTAGTTTATCTTACTTTTTATTCAAGTAATATATATGATTATGACTATATCATGATTCGCAGTTTCAATTTTGCTTACAATTTCATTGATTTTCTAATGTGTCAATTTTTATATTAATCCTGATATTTCATCTATTTTGTGTGATTGTATACTTGCCATCTAGGTAAACATTAATTTATTTATATAGATTGCATTTTATAGATTGCATATATAGATTACATTTTAATTATTTGTGTTTTGAAATTTTACTCTGGATCCCTGTGAGCGTAATTGTTTTTACCCTCCCATCTTATTCATTTCCCATTGGTGTCTACTTCTCATCGAATGTCATGACTTTTACAAGCATTGACCCTTTAAATGAATCAAATGACATTCCTTTGAATCTTAATAAATATCAAACTCCTTTCCTAGTCACAACTAGATTTAAATATATTCTTCCCACAGATGATAGTAAATCAGAAGCGCCTAGAACTAGGGCCAGAATTAAAAACCTCTTGGAGAGTGGGACACTTTCCCAAGCGATTAAAACAAAAACTCATAGCAAAGACACTTGAGGCATTTTATCAGATCAGGATGAACGTTGTTTTTTTTTACATCTTTCAGGATAGATCCCAAGTTGATCGGCTGCCTAGGCTTTGGTGGACAAAATCAAGAAGATTGGACTTCCTACAGACCTGGATGAAATCTTCAGAATATTAAATCAATTTTTCATTTTTTCAAATGGATTCATTGTTAAAAAAAAGACAATATGGAGCGGGGATGAAAAACGCAATCGTGAAAGATTATTTTCATTGCTTTGTAAAAGGTATCCAGTTCACCTATAAAGTGATAAAAAGTGAGTATTTGATCCTAAAACTCAAAAATAATGGTCTGAAATGGGAACAAAATTCTACATTTTATAATGCCAAATTACTAATCTCGGAGACAAATGGACGCCATTGGTAATTCGCAGAATACTATTAGTGAGAACTCTACGTCCAAGGCTGGAATAATGCGAAGACTTTGATTCGAAACAAGTAGATTGTAAAAGAAACCTGGAAGACCTTCTCAAACATATGGGCGAGGATAAGTCCAATGCTAAAATCATCGTTAGCCCAGTTAAAGTTAAGAAACCTCCTTCTAGGTCTTCAAAAAAAGTCCCAATCACTAAGCCCGAAATGTCGGGCAATTTGGATTGCTCCACAACTAGGAACTCTATCATTGAGTGTTAGAAAAGAAAGGATTCTTCCTTCAGAACAAAAGGACTGAGCCGTATTCATGGTGGAGGAGTAAAAGTAATATCCGTTAATGGTGAGGAGTCCAATTACCTCATTAAAATTTTTTCCGGGAATCAACATAAATCAAATTTTTAACATAAAGATTCCATTTAGTGACTCCCTCAGGTCATTGTTTATAATGTGAATTATAAGCTAGGACGACCTGAGGAAAGTCCTAATCAATGAAGAACTGTTTTTGATTGGCACGCCCTACGATTCTCTCTTTAAACCAGAATTCAGCATCTTAAACAAGAACATATCTACCAAAAAATGGGTCCTCTCAAGGTCTTTCATGAAATCAGGGGAAAGGGGGTTATTTGGTTGATCGAGACTGCGAGTGTCAGAGTTCATAAACGTAAAGCAAGGTGCACACTGTTTGCTATCTGAATAATCTACAGGAAGAACGAGAAACTCCCAATCGGCGTTTTTGGTAAGGAACCAGGGGAGATTCAATAAGTGAAGAAAAACATATTGTGGGAAATGTATCAAATGCAACGAAAGATTCAACTTTAATTTCAGAAAAACAGCAACAATGATAGACAGTATTGAAGCTACTTCCGCTAACTAATCGGCATCCCAGCGAGTCGGCGGACTTCACAGTTTATCTCAGAATATTGAAACTTTCACTCTATAGTTGTCAGGGAAACTCCTGCGCGAACTTCAAATGTCGAAATTTTACCTTTTTCAACAGGAAGACAATAATTTATATTTTTAATAAAACTAGAAATGCTTATTTTCAGCTCAGCACTATCAATACAATATCCGTTGAGCTTTATTTCAACGATTTATATGAAATATTTTAAACTGTTTTTTTTTTCACCTTATGGCAGTATTGATAAAATATTGACAGTATTGATAATTTAATTTTTTTAAAAATCCTTATCGTGCGTTAAGATATTTTAAATGTAAATACAAACGCTAAGGCTATGCCTTAATATGTCTTAATTTTAGTGAAATGTTGGCACAAAAATAAATGGGGGGGATAGTAAATGAAATTCACAAAAATATGTTTGGCATCATCTTAAACTTTTCAGTATTCTTCTTTCAAGAAACTTTTGCAAGATAGGCCACGCATTTTAAAATCTAAAGTATCGTTTTAAATTCTAAAATATATCTTTTTAATTATTTCAATAATTTTTACAAATACTTTTTTAAATTTTTAATTAAAATAAAAATTATTAAAAATATTTTGCTATTACTATTTTACCATGGCATGATATTCTCAAAATATGATAACTCTTCTTTCTTCATGTTACGAAGAGATCATTATAAAGTTTGCTTCTATTTAAAATTTTCTTTGCATATAATTAAGAATTGATTTCAGATTCAAGTTAAGCTGAAACATTTTTTAAATGCTCTTATTCTTAAAAATGCCAGACGTTTACCAGTGCTGTATTTGGTTACATAAATATATAGACAGAAATTTAAATGCGAAGTTTCTAAAATAGTTAAGAGTTAAGGAAATTTGAGTACCTAGGACTTCTACAGTTGAATTTAATTTAATTATTTTGTTTACTTCTTATTACAGAGTAGCATGATTGGCAACATTGACTGCTACCCCAGTCAATTTCAAATTTTGTTTGCGAAATTTTTGGTAAATTGCAAATAAAAAACGTTTTTATATCTGAAGTAAAATTCTGCAATTCATCCCCTTTGTTATTTCGCGATAAATCCATTCTTTGCTTTGAATTTCAGCACATTATTTTATTTGCAACATAATTACTAATTCAAATAGTAAATAAGTGCTTTCTTCATGTATATTTTATAGAAAAATACATTTTATAAGAAATTACATAATATTACTACATCGTCTCCTTGTACCTTTGCACAGGAGTCTTGGTGCAACAACCCTATTTAATGTGTTATTACTTTTTGAAACTTTTTATCTGGATAAATAGAATAAAAGACTTAAATACTCATACTATAGTGTAGCAATTATCTTACTTCAGAAACTTTTAAATCGTGAATTACAAAAAAAAATACATTTCTTATTATTATTATAGATTATTTCTTTGTTTAAGTTAACAAAATGATAATTTGCTAAAAATGACATTTTTTTATATTAAAAGCAAAAGTATAATTTTAAACCATATTTTAATCAAATTTGAACCTTCATCCTACTTTTGTAATCCTGAATTTTAATTTATCAGTATTCCTATTAGTTTCGTATTTATAATTGTGTATTTAGATGCTTAGAAGCCTTGATTGTATAACTAGATCAAACTTAATGGATATGATGCAATAAAACAGTTTTGGGTAGGTAAAACAGTACTGCCTATACTTTTGTTGGAAGACATGCCGAAAGTACGGAATGCACTGGTACGTATTCTAACTCTTTTACAGTATGGACAGTACTCTCCGAAGACAAAGAGAATGTCCTCAGTAATATCTTATCGCCGCTTCATTGTTGAAGTGCGTGATGATGAAGGAGATATAGATATCTCATAGATTCTCCAAAAAGGAAGTTGAAAAATGGTAATTAAATCGGCCAAATGAAAAAAAAAATTCTGAAAAAAATCTGTTTCAGATTGAGAGATCTCCATAATTATCAGAAAATATAAATTCTTTTGATCACATCTGAGATTCGAATTCTAAATTAGATGTTATAAGTAATATTATTGAAACAGAATATTCCTGTTTAATAAGATTACAAATTATAAAAACGGAGCATTTTTATGTAACATAAATAGTAAATGTTAAAGAGGAACGGTACAATCGAGAAATACTGAAAAAAATTAAGCATTAAAAAAAGTTTTTTTCATTACTTAGATGCTGTTTATAAAACAGAGAATATATAGTTTAAAAACGATATCGTGTTCAAATTTCTCTGTGTATCTATCTCTGTGTATCTAATTTCTCTTCTAATATCTATCTGTGCTACCTGCAGAGTTCCCCGCATGTTTACCAATATACATAGTACACTTATGAAATCAATTTTTCAAATTGTATTATTTAATAACTTATTAAAATACTTGCAAATTACTAATAATTTCGCACATTGTAATTTAAAAAATTGTTACCATTAAAAAATTTATAAACTTGTTTTGTTTTTTAATAAATTTCGTAAGTGCATGTTAATTGTTTATTCACAACAGGGGGGGATTTGACTTTCATGGAGTCACCTTATATACATATATTCCACATAAGAAAATATCTTGCCCCTAAGACCATTTGTGGAGTTTCTTTAAAAAAATCTTCTACTGAATTGAATTTGTATGTTTTAGGTGTTTATAATAATTCTAATAGAACTAATTAATATAATATATATGTGCATATCAGTTTCAGAACGCTAAACAGGTCAAAAAATTTAGTATTTGTAAACACAAAAGTAAAGTGGTTTCTTACACGTTTGCCAACATTTGAAAAAATGTAGAAATATTTTGAGGTAGAATTTCGGGCTACGTTACAATAAATATTTAATTGAAATTCTTGGTAACCATTAATCACAGTAACCCAGTGCATATTGTTGGTTATCAAAGATGGCTATTATTTAATAATTTTTCTCTCAGATATTTTTTATTGTCACTTTTAATGCAATCATATTCTTTGTTAGCATAAATACTTGTTTGTTTGTTTGTTTTCAATTCATTGATAATTTATATGGTATGAAAATATTCTTAGTTTTTTGATAATACATGTCGCAAAATACATTATCAAAATCTTTGGGCATTATCAACAATTTAAAGGCATTTGAGTTTTTAAAAAAAACTTCTTTCGGAATGATGAAAACTGCTTCAACCAATATTGCCATTACCAATTTATTTGCCGTAAATATTAAGAAGGGAAAAATAAGTGAAGTGACGAGTAATTTTAAACGTTCCTGAAATTGAACTGGTCACGGAAAATAAAGGAAAAACGAATAAAATATTAAATATCGAAATATCACTGCAGTGCTCGGAACTGTTTAACATGAGGAGTGTAACAACCTAGACGGTACCAATAAATTCAATAAACTTTGCAAAAAAAAAGATATTCTATAGCACTGCAAACTATTTTCTTTATATATATTTTTAAGTTATATTAATGTTTCAGTTGTAACAGTAAATCCAAATTATATTTAGTTTTAACTGCACTTAAAGATCTGAAAAGTATCTTACTACTCAACAGAAATTGAGAAAAATAAATTTCATTAAAGCCGTCAAATATATTGACTGACTGTATATTTAACAAATGCAGTCAAGATTTCAGCGAAAGATAGCAAGATTACGTAATACGATATCTCTAAGGAAGTGATGGTGCTAAAGGTTCAATAAAAAAAAGGAACACGATATTTATTTAAATACATAGAAGTTTTATGGTAATAAAGTATTTATTCTAAAAGCAGAGATTATATTAAAAGTAAATAAAGCAGGATATTCAAGGTAATGCTGAAAGTCATCAGGCATAAGAAACGTGACTTACCAATTATATTACGAGCAGCAAAAATTCAGAACTTTAAAATATTCTTAGTTACGAAATGCTTTATTCTATAGGAAAGCTTAGAAAAAAAGTTCTTTCATCAAAATGACATTACTTTCTTGACATACCTTAAATATTAAATACCGTTTTACCCGTCGTCGTGAAATCGAATTGCTCCAGTCATCAAGGACAGCAGTACACTTGAATAGCAATTTTCTTTCAGTTGAATGATTTACTGCAAAACAAATATTTCTACAGCATTTTTTATGCATTAAATAAGTTTGCATTCCAAAAAAAATGTATCAGCAAATTTTGTAGATAACTTCAGTTATTTCGAATCGATTGGAATAAAATGATGTCTTTAATGCTTTTTATTCTTTATGATCTTTTAAAGAATCAAGCACTATAGGTTACTATTTTTAAAAAATTGGATATTATGCTAATGTAAAAATATGGAAAGCTACTTTCTTGAATGCAACTAGCATATTTTTAAAGAAGACGTATGGTATTTTTCCCCTCTTGAATTTACCTTTTATAGAGTAGAAACAATAAGAAGTTTTTGAATACTCTTTTGATGGACTGTCTCTTCAGCTTGGATTGAACTTCAGCTCAAAAAGCTTGGATGTGGTAGAACCACCTAAGGTTTTTGCGTCAATGACTACTGTGACCCTCATTCTTTGTCGATCATAAATGAATCCTGAAAGATAGTAGTTTTTGTAGTGTGAAATTTCAGGCATTTGTGCGATTTCTGCGTTCTATGTTCCACCTGAAACTTTATCGAGTGACGTAAAGTATTCCGAGTCTCGCAAGCAACGGATTCCTGACCGAGGCAACTCGTTCCCTTGAAATTAATCCAACGATCCGAAACGGGAGATGCCCAATTAATTCCTTAATTAACGCAAACATCGTACACTTACCGAAGAGAGCAAATCATTAATGCATTACCGTAACTGCTATATCCTTAAAATTAATTTAATTAAAACCAAAAATTTCGCGCTCCAATTAAGTAAATTCAATGTGGACTACAGGGGCTTTTTCATCCAGTCGAACAACCCTACTCATGTCATCTTTAGCACTATTCACCTGTTCTTTAGTTAAAGCTTTGAAATTCATGAATCCATTACTTGGCATGGAGGGCTTCTTTTTGTAGCAATTAAAATGGGTTATCGTATCAACGATGTCATTTCTATTGCTTCTGAGACGAAAAAAAAATTTTTTTACACCATCAGCGTCTTCAATCATATAAGATTTTCTTTTCATTTTTAAAGGCTGTAATAAAATTACTATAAAAATATTGATTGCTAAAAACTCTTTCTATAGTTTTAAAAAGGTGAAATATTTTTGAAATTCTCATCTTTCGTTTTATCAATATGATTTGGAGACATGATGGACACATTTAAACCTTAATCATATGAAGAAAAAATGTTTAATCTCCTGCCAATGTTTAATACATTATAAAAATTCTGTTGAACTTTAGATTTATTGAATTGTTTAACAAAACAAACTTTGGCATAACTATATGATTTTACTCTTTGACAATAATTTTAATCTTAATTTTGTTCCGCTTGATTGTTTATCCTTAATTTTAAGTTTTTTTTTATTATTATTTAACTTTCCAATCATTTTTAGCCCTAAAATTTGTGTTTTCGAAAGAAGGAGGATAGCAATTTTAGACATAACCGTCAAAATAACTTCAATTTTGGCGATATAATAAATTTTACCTAGTTCCCTTCTCTAACTATCATATAATTACTTTTGTAAACTATTTTCAGTATTTCAAAATTTTAATATGCGTTGCATATTACTACTTAAAATTTTGTGAAAAACTCTTTTAACGCCCATTCATTCTTCTGCACTTTTTATCGCTGGACTATTTTCTCATTTACATTTTTCAAGCAATAGATAGATACTTTGTTATAATTAGATATGTTGATAATTAGATACTTTGTTTATTGGTTTCCTTAATTATAATCAAACTGTTATTTAATTCCCGCTCTCATTTGCTTGTGACTCATTTTACCTTAACCATTATTCTACTGATTGTTTTACATTTAATTCAAGCAGGAGTGTTTCACGAAAAGCTGAAATTTACAGGATGGAACCAAAATGTAGTTATTTGCCAAAAATTTTCAAAAAATATTCAAAAAAATTCTTTTATTATTATTATTATTATTATTATTATTATTATTAGTGGTAGAAGTAGTAGTAGTAGTAGTTTTGTAATAAATTCTGATTGGCAAATCTTTTTTTAAAAAAATAGAACACCATTTTTTTCTATACCTAAATAGGCCAAATTTAGAATCTATATTAACTATAAAAACAATTATAGTTGTCCTTTAAAGTTTAATATTTCTGATTATCATTGAAATTATTAAATATTTTGAAAAACAAAAATTTGTTGCTATTTTTTTCCTTTGACTCTAGTCTTTTTTTATCAATAAATGTCTTGTAGTCATATTAATATAACATACTTCAAAATTGAAAATCGAGGTTATTCTTCAATTTCATAAATTAAATGACAGCGAAATAAATTTGTAGTAGCAGCATTGCTTTTAAGGGTGTTCTTAGTTTATAAATGGGTTCATTAACTATTTCTATTAGTGCTGCGAATTAGTAGACGTCTTTAACATTTGCGAGGATTTATTTGATTTCGCTGAGGAGAGTAAATGTTGATCTTTAATAACACTGAGATCTTCCTTTTCGATATTTGTTGAATCTGCCGGTAGGATACGGCTTTCTACATGGTTGTTAAATGTTGCACAGCTTAACCGCCCGTTGTTGACAGTGTTATCAAATGACAAGATTTGCCCTTCCGATGGTTTCTATCGCGATTGCTTATAATTTACTAAATTTTGGAATTCCTCTGTAACCGGTTCATCGTCATCGCTTTTAAAAGTAAAATTTCCATTCTTCTTGTTTTCGCAACTTGAGTATGCTGTGACTACGTGCACAAATGAATAGCTTAGCTTCAGGCCGCATTAATTAGCACTGTGGAGCAAGAGTGCATACTGTTCAACATTGTGCCAGAGTAAATAGCATTTCTTTGCGTAATGATTATAATACATTATAGCGAATAATTCATTTTGAGTACGGCATCAAACTTATTGAAGTGACTGCGACCTCTTATTCATCCATGTAGCTTATTGTTATTGTGATTTTTTTTTTACATTCACAAACTGATTAATTGAAAGATCATCATTCCTTAGGCAGAATGTATCCAGAATTTGAAATAAATATAAAATTCTAGCCTTAAATTTAAATGCTAAATTTCATCTATTTACCTAGTTGCGTTTTTGAATTATAAAGGCCTTTCATATACACTTTCAAAGAACATAAAAATAAAACTTCCTTTATAAAAAAATTTCATATGTATAATTTAGGATTAGAAAATTTACCTAAATTTCCTCCATCTAGCCTGTAGTTTTCCTGAGTTATCATTTTCTTAGACAACAATCTTTTTATTCAATAAAATACAGATTCATTAAAATTTTGAGGTCGATGTTTACAACGATTTTGACTCCCCATAAT
Organism: Argiope argentata; assembly: GCA_026289955.1. Lineage (NCBI taxonomy): Eukaryota > Metazoa > Arthropoda > Arachnida > Araneae > Araneidae > Argiope > Argiope argentata. The sequence continues at coordinate 230,794 of JAOUZG010007800.1, read as the reverse complement.
AGCAATAAAAGAAAGATTGCCGTAGATTTTCACGAAATCTTCTTTGCAAACGTTTAATGCTGTCATTTTTATGCTGTATGCATATTTTACCTATGCTGCTAATGATTTTTCCAGTGCGCGAAACAATTTGTGCAGGAAAATATAGACGTCATCTTTTGAAAATTTCGAATTCTTTTAGTTGTAACTATAACCACATGAGACCTATCTCATAAAATCATCACAATCTCGAATGCACACCATCAAACAACAATATTTGAAACTTATTTTCGTATGAAATATACAATTTATATACGTTAAAATTAACAATACTTTAAAACTGTGAATACTTTGTTAAAAAAAATTAATACAAATCGTCATTTTAAGGTGTTCGATAGAAAAAAAAATGTATTTTGAAATTCAAAAGAAATAACAGTCCATTAATTATCTTTTTTACAATTATTATACAATGGCAATGAAAAAAAATCGAATTAAAAAGACATGGACCATTTCAATGAAAATGAACGTCCATGTTACTTTAAACTCAAGCCTGCTGCCCATTGATAAAGAAAGATACGATTCCAATCTCTAAACATCAGTCCTATGTGTGTCATTCATCAATCGCCCTCTCTAAAAACCTGAATAATGACTAGCCTGACAGAGTTTGGAAAAGGAATGATTGTTGGAATGCGGTACACTTTTTGCTCCGTAACAAAAACAGCAACAAAAAAATTCCATGTTCGACAATAAGAAAGGAATTTTCAAGTGAAAAGAACGATAGTATGCTTTAATATTTCCAATTACAATATAGGAAATAGCAGCATTGCTGACTTTAAAAATGCCATTGCTTCTGATGTTTCTTTTTTTATTACATTATAGTAGAATGGATGTTCCTTGAGATTCTTTTCTTTCCTATTTATTTGTTGTAAAGTTTATATTCAAACGTAATATATTAAATGTAAAAAATCAAAAACATACATATGCTCCAAAATAAATGTGAACATAATTAGAAACAGAAAATTTGCAAATAATTCTTGCCATGAGTTAAGTATCAATATAAACTAAAAACTTTTCCTCTATTACAGCTAATGACGCATGACTGTGGTTCATATTTAAAGCAATACTAACGAAAATTCTTGTATTTGTGAAAAACCTTTAAAAAACTGTCGCCAAAATATTCTTTAATTTAATCAGATAATTAAAAAAGTAGGTGTTTGAAAGATAATATTAGATTTTCGATTCATACCAGAAAACATTTCATTCTAATAAGCAAGTGAATAAAGTTCTATTAGTAAATAAATTTTCCAATACATTTTCATTTCAAATTATTCTCCTTTGGCGTTTTTATCAGTAATTTAATTTCCATAAACGAAATTTGTCTCAAGATTTATTTCGAAAATCAATTTAGTATTTTGATAAGAAAAAAATATATAGACGATGATATGTTTCTGAGGAAACGAAGGAGTTACTGAATACTGTGCTTTGCAGAGAATGTTTTCAGAAATTCAAACGAGTTCATTAAGTTTTTCATTTGCTGAAAAGTTATTAATTTTTTCATTATACAATAGAAAGTATATTAACCTTATATATATTTACCTTTATATTATTTTTGTATTCATTAATTGCTACTAAGAAAATTTAAACATTTCAAAATGAATGGCTTTTAAAATTTGCGCTCATAGGAACAAGAAAGAATTATATTATTTTTCATTTTTCGTTGTCTATCAGAACTGATATTCTCGATTAAATCAAGATGTTCGATTTAACTCGATATTTCTTTAAAAAAGGTGAGTTTTTAATAAATGAATGATTGTTAAATTTATCTACTAAGCAATCATACGTGTTTTAACAAAAGAAATTAATAAAAGAAATGTTTTTTATATCTATAACATTTTATAAAAGGCTTTCCAAATGTTTACATAAAAATTTTAAAATATTCTAGGTGGCTCATTGTCTGCTCGCTTTTGAACGCCAACTTCCAAGAACAGCTAATGCAGTTCCTCCGGGAAGGCGAACACTTCGCTTGCTTGTCATCTACTAAACCACTTCGGTCTAGGAACAGATGTATTCAGATACGATTTATTTCAAAATATGATAAAACAATGAAAGAAACAAAAAAAAATGTGCGGCAAAAGTACATTCGAAAATGAAATCTTAGAAGAGTCCTTTGTAAACGAAAATAACTTTTCTGTTAGAAACTATATTCATCCACCACCAAAACAAATTCCAAAAAAAATCGCTTTGCTCACAATTTTTCAAAATACAGAACTGTACCATAGAAACAAAATTTTAAAAACCCCTATTTTTAAAAAATTTAGGAAAAGATTTTCTTGAAGTGAACAATCAACGGCAGAAAACCGAAAAACACGTGTTAGAGAAGAGAATATGTCCTGAAACAGGCTGCTAATTGGAAATTGAAACATATAATCATTGTATGTTTTTAATTTTAAGATTGATAACATTGTGAAAAAATTTAAATTTTCTTTGCCGCAGAATATAATATTAAGTCTGTTTTGAATGAAATGCTTACCAAAGAATCAGTCAGAAATTGTCTAAAACTTCTTAGTACAGATAATTTTCAAGAAATTATTTCTCTAGAATTTCTTGTTATACACTATTTACAAATTCCCAATTTTGTGATACAATAATAACCAAGTCAAAGGATTTAACACGTAAGAAGATCACATATAACTGCCGATGACTAAAAACAGGATTATTTAGCATCAAATAAAATTTTCAAAGTTTTATCCTTGCGTTTTAATAATGGTCATACTACAAGCCAAACGAAATGGAAACTGCTTTTGTTTAAATTTAAATGCCATGTTACTGTCCGAAGGTATAGGGGATATTCATGGTTTAAAATATATTTCATCATTTGCAGAATTAATGAATTTTGCCTCTATAATACTACGTTGTAACTTAGTTTCAATTAAGCGAGTTCCATTGCACAAACATTTGGTTGGTGCTAAATTTCGCAACAACATAATAATACATCCTGACTTTAAATACAATTTAAGTGGCGGCATTTCCTGTAGATGTTAAAGAATTAAGAAATTCTACGGGGAATATTTGTCATCAGGATCATCACTAACTATTCTTTACTTTATCCACCTAACATCACTTTATCCTATAGCAATATGGCCCTATTCCAAGAAGAGGTTTAACTTGAGCTCCCATGGAAACAAAAGCTAAAGCAGAATTATATTCTTTTATATTCTTCCGATTGTTTTTTCTTTCGTTTGAATCGCTGATCAGAAAGTCTTTCAATATTCTAGTTTTTTCAGTAGATGTTCCAAAACAATTATTTAATCATGGCAACATTTTGTGCATTTGCCACTTGAATTTACTTCTTTTTCCCAGTAATGTGCATGGCAAAAAGAACATAATCCAGTCATAGTCCCACAACTATGTTTCTGTAGTTCGGAAATTCGCTCAGTACACATAAATGTTTAATCTTATCTCGTGCATTACGACTGTATCTTCTTATGAATGATTCGGCAGTATTTTCAGTCGATTTGTCTCCTCTTTTTCGACGATTTCGCTTTAAAATCCATACGGTACGACTTAAATTCATCGTAAAAACTTTATCTGTTAATTTTTTGTTAAATTTTTTTTAAATCTATGCAAGAATAGAATTCGCGTTAAAATCTTATCTAGCCGCCTATTTATATTCTCGGCCGAAGTGGGAGTGTTGCCAAATGGCGATTAACAAATTTGGCCTGATTTTGCGTCCACAAAAATGTTTATATATAAAATGTTATATATATTCTTAAATGTTATATATATTAAAATGTTATATATATATATATATATATATATATATATATATAACTGTTATTAGTGGACATAATTAATATTTTTGTTAGTACTGAAGCTGCTTTTTAGATAATCATTTACTTTTTCAAAGCTGCTCTTTAGCTTTTTAAATTATCATTTTCGTATTTTAATTTGCTGAAAGAGTATTCGGAAGATTTTTCCGGAAATTAATATTCATCTGACGTGGGAATAATATCAAATTAAAATTCATGCAATCTGAGAAGCTTGTTTTTTAAAAGTTATTAATACTTATAATATAAAATAGGCATAATCGTATTTATCACTGATTTCTTTATTCATTTAGAATTCTAATAATTTAAAATCGCACTAACTCACAATTTTAACTGAATCGATGGAATGTTTATTTTGTGTTTTATAACTCCTAGTTTTAATCAAAAATAAGTCAATTGTTTTTATATCTACCTCTCCTAGTGTTAAATTCCAATTTCTTAATTTCCATAAACTTAAATAGTTTTTCAAATTATTTTAAAACTATTGACAAATACTTAATTCTAACTTTTCATACTATTTATTAAAAATATGCATATACGTATTCATTCAGAAGCGGCATAATGTAATTATTAATATTCTTTGACATTTTATTTTTATTTATAATAAAATCCAAACTGTTTCAAATACTAGATCAAAAGAATTTTTGCATTAAAAACTGTAACAATACTGTTTAAATATAAAATTTGTTACCTCAAATTATGAAATTAATTTTTTATCTACTTTCCTACTTATAAATGAAGGACGATTTTCAGAAAATCATAAGAATGAAAAAAAAAAACATTTTTAGTAGCATTATGTATCCAGACAATAATACCAATATTTATCTAAATGTGGATTTTGAATGCTCGGAAAAGCTTCATTTTGAATATAGTAGGCAGATAAGAGACAAATAAAGAGAATATAACGATATAAAAAAAGAAAGAAAAAGAAAAAAACTCGTCACTCAAAGAGTGTGACAATATTTTTAACATATTTTAGAAACTTGAACAAATATTCAATCAGAATTTTGATTCCAATCTTTTAGAATACATCTTTTCTTTCATTTAAATATTTTATTCGGTTACAGTTTTATTTTTAGACGTGTCAAAAACATTAAAACAATGTCAATGGGAAAAAGTTTGGAACAGATTAATTTTTTGTTATAAATTTATTTTGGTCCTTTGCATAGTAACATTATGTTCTTTTAGACAGAATAAACAAATTTTAGAAATGTAGAATTCTCAAAATGCTATGAAGAAATCCGTAACACCCTAAATACCATTTTCACAGACCTCACCACTCTCTAAATTTTTCTCTATAACTGATCAAACGTTTATTTATAGAATAATTTCATAACGATAATTTGATTCGGCAAAAGGAAAACTGATTCTTTAATTTGAAAAAATTCCATCCAGAGCATTCTACTCATGCTCTTTAATATCAGTCGGGAAATCTGAATAAAGTCCCGCCGTCCATTTTCACAAATATCACATCAGAGAAGCTGCGACTACAATCTCTGCAACGGTAGGGTAATCACATTTTAAGAAGATAATACTTTAAATTTAAAAAGAAAATTAATGAAAAAATAATTTGATAAGTTTTAATTATATCTATAATATAGGATCTAAGACATTTTAAGGTACTTTAAATAGAAAAGAAATTTTAAAGTACTTTTGATATGGTTTCGATAACGTATTAGTAAATAAAATATAGTCATATTTTTCAGGGGGATCATATTTTTCTAGGAATTTGATAAGATGCAAAGAAGAAAGCGGAAAAGAAATTTTAGGTGATAAAATGGAAATAATAATCAAATCTAAACGAAAATTAAATATTTTCATATTCAATGATAAAAGCTTGTTTCGACTAAAATGAGAAATGTATTAATACAAAAAAGACATTAAATGTCTTATTTAAATTTTTATTAATGAAATAAAACAAAATATTAATACGTAATGGGTTTTTTTTGCTTCGTTTTATTAATTTTGTGAGTTAAAATAATTTCATACAGATTTTTTTAAAACTTTCTTCAGTATTCGTAGTCATAAGAATTCCCCTAAAATGTCTTCCATAGAAGTTAATTATTGCTGCTTTCTTTTATTTTATGTGTTGTGTTGTTTAGTTCCTTTCGGGAAAGGTTCATAGAGCAATTTCCAGGCGAAATAGCGAAGCAGCAGTTGCAGGATTCTATTCAATAAATCCTCCGCGCTCGGTTAATTTCCCTGAAGTTAAACGACGCAGGAGAAAATTTGTAGAACAAAAGAGGGAAATCGGAAACTCGAGCCTGTTTTAAAATATGTGTGTCCGATCTCATTATGCAGATGGTTTCATGGTAAGATAATGGGGATTCCAGGTAACTTGCTAGCCAGGCAAACATAATGCTAATTGCCAACTGCGTGCAATAATGATGTTGCTCTCAATTCGCAGTTCGGCAACATTGAATCGATGATCTCACATACAAATAATAAATCCTCGCGACGGAAATTACGGGTTCCGATGAAACTTTTCTAGTCATAACACCTCACAGCTGTTGGATTTCAGTCCTGGCATATTTGATCGCTCTCATCAAGATGGAAAAAAAAGGAAATTTCCGTCAAGAGGTACAAACCGATGAATGCTCGCCGATGATGATAGCTTTTTCAAACCTCGTTCTATTTGATTCAGTCGGTGGTTATGATAAGGTTTCTCTGGATACGCATTCTGTCTTGATTTTGGTTACCTTACATCAATAATGATGAAAAAAACCGGATGGAAATGATGAAATTACTTATTTACTGTCAAGACAGTATCCCAAGGGTTTAGAAAAACAATACTCAATTTTTCCTTCCGAATACTACCGACTGGACATGTTGGTAGAAATTTGATGTTCGAAATTCCTGCTTCAATGGACAAAGAAGAGTTTGACATTTCAACACTGTACGAATGGAAAGTGATTTTACGCTGTCCATAAATTCATCTGGACTCAAAAGAACTGACCGGACCCTCAGTAATGCTCAGTCACAGTGCATACGGAATGTTATGACCGAAACCTGCTCGTATCAACTTATAACATGAAAAAACAATGAAGAAGAAGAGTGCGGGCTTCAATGGCTATTTCTTTAAAATAAACCACTATAAATTAAATATGCAGCTAAAAATATATTAAATATTGTGTGGAAAGAAAACCGTCCAATATCAGTATTTAACGTGTGTTTATTAAGAAACGATACATGTCAATACAAGGACAAAACATTACTTAATTAACATAAAAGCATATAAAAATGTAAATGAACGTGAGCGGCGCGTCTCATCTATTCAACGTCGCTCTCTTGTCTGCCAAAAAGGCGCTAAACAATCATATGATTATCAGGATGTAATCAACAATACATGCAAAGTACATAATATTAGAACGATTCGATGAACAGCCTCTACATTGGCCATGATGACCGGAAAGGTAACCTCGTTTGAAGGTATACAGTACGTTACAGTTAAATATATCGTATAACGAAAAGAAAGCTCAGAAAAAAATAAGATGCAAAATTGAAATATTTAGAAGATAAAAACCACCCAATTAGTCATACCATCCATAGTAAAAAAAGTATATAGCTGTAAAATATCTTACTCTGGAAGTGTCAAATAAACTAAAAATAAAAATAAAATTAGTGCTCAAAATATAAAAAAAAGATAATAGCAGAAATGTTATGAATAACTTGTCTATGTTTGCCTATATTCTGCGAAAATTGATTTTTTCAATGATCTCTTGAAACAGTAATATTTTTCAACATCATATTTGTCTTTTGCTTTGATTTCATTCACTTTATATGGTCCAAGATATTATTATTCCAGTTTGAGACCAGGACCGAAGTGAATGCGCTTCATTGTGAGATCGTTAATTTTAAATTTTAGAGCTTGATTACTATTAAATTGTAAGTGCGACGATTTTCTTCTTGGAGGTTTGTCGTTTTGCTTCTTAACGGAGTTCATCACGTTGTTGGGGTATTGCATATGGGATCCCTTCGCTAAAGAAGTCAATGATTTTTATAACCTTCTGAGATTTAATTTTAATTCCAAACAGAATTTCGAAATGAGTAGAGTTTATATGTTTTGAAATGCAAAATTAATTATTTTCTGAACGGCATCAACCTGACTATTTTATTTACTATGATTTTCTAAGAATATCTTGGAAGTTTCAGCTGTGATTGTAGAAATAAGTCTGTCTACTTGACCGTCTGATCTACGAAGCTAGATGCAATAGAAATATGGGTGCTGTGCAGATGCTCACACTATGTTTTAAATGACAGGACAATGAATGTGAATAGCAGTACTTCTGTCCGCACTAATTCTTGGAAGATTTCAGCAAACTGATCTTCAGCATTCGAACCTGCTGAGACCTTTGGTAATGTTGGTTCACCGGGTCGGACAAATCCACATAAAATTCTTAAAGGAATAGATAATGTCAGAATATTTTCTTATTTCTTAGAAGTGCGGGAGAGAGAACAAAAGTTGTCAATATGATATGTATGAAGGAAAGTGTTGTCACTTTGTAAAGTGTGAATTTTGAGTCTTTTGTGGATGCGAATTTTCCTCTAATTTGCCTGTTTCGGGTATTTAGAAAGCAAGTGACGCATTTATGAATGCACAATTATTTTTTTTTCTTCTTTCAAGTTAGGGATAAAGAATTATTTGTTTAACAGCTCCTAAATGTAATTTATTGAGAAATGGTCCCGTTTGGGGTACGACTTCACGAAGTTAGTCTGCGTATCATCTGTTTAAAAAAGTAAATGATTTCATATTATATAAAATTTTGTTTCTTATTCTGTACTTCTCATAAGGTGCAGTTTGAAGTAATGTTTTTACTTCTGTAATATTCTCATCCCTCAGTTTTTCTTTGAAAATAGAAAGACTTCTCTTGTGTACAGTCGATCACCCCATCACCACTGAATGTAGCAGTATCGACAGGATTTGTTGTTGTCGAAAAAAAGATATGAAGTCTGACACTGTTTTGAAAGATCATTCGACATCTGTTCCGGCTGAGAGCGTCCTCTTTGAACCTACTCAATTTTAACAATCGAACTCTTGAAAGAATATTGCCTATCGTGAAAAACGAAAATTCGTTTCATTTTTTTAGTAAAGTTTTAACGAATGCATTACAGTCAGTAATAATTTTGAAGTGTGATCCGAGATGTAGATGCGGAATTTTTTTTCCTACAATATCGAGCACTTCTAGTTCATAACCGACGAAATTTCTTTCGTTGTCGGATGCTTTCTTGAAGGAGATGAAATTTGTTATCTTCTTTAGAATTTTGTTATAGGGACATTTATTGTTAACTGACGCGTCTGAATGAATTGCATTGGGATTAGTGACTGCTTTGATAAATCGGATTTTTAGAATATAATTTTTTAAGCGCAAAAATACAGTATTTTGTTCAGCTAAAATTGAAAGAGGGGGGCCTTAGGCACATTCCTAAGGGATTTTATTATAGTAATGTATAAGATGATAAACCATCTAAAGTATCCCGCAGAGTACAAATCATTGTACAACTTTTGTACTTCTCAACTTTGGGTGCTTTAGAACGTCTTTAGTTTTGGAGGATCTGGGGAATAATCTGCCGTGTTTTACTACATGATCCAAAATTTCAATCTTTCTATCACAAAGAATTGACATTTAAAAAAAATTTGCGCCTATTCCATAATTACGGGCAACAGTTAGAACAGCTTTAAGGCGCAGGATAGCCTCAGATTCATTAGTCGCAGCAAATACATGCCATCTATATACAGGAGGACAATGCTTTTTGCTGCAAGATAGCAAAAAATTGTATTTATGTATATCATAGAAACGAGATGACATAAACTTAATCCGAAAGGTATTGAATGTAACTTAAAATGAACTGTATTTGTGACGAAACTGGCATGACAATAACTTTGGAAAAATTATGTTGCCACAGAAGATAAAATTCGCTTTAAAATCGGTAATTTAAATCCAAATTATATATTCCATCTGTTAATCAAACCAGTATCCTTCGAGGAAGGGGAATTCTTTCATTAAACATCCAGAGATGTGGGACAGAGGGGTGCTTTTAATTTAGTGCAGTAATTCTATTTCATCACAATCGCACTAAAATACGAAATAAAAGGATGAATCAACACATTTTTAAAGCGCATTTCATTCCGAGTTATATCCATCTAAAACATCCTCAAATGTTCACAGTAAGAATCTATTCTGATGAAAATTTCATCATTTCTAACAAACATGTGTTTTTGATGTCGATTTAATGTATATTAAATAAATTGCTGTTTTGGCGTCCACTAAATAAACAAAGTAATACAGTAGCTCATTTATGATAGTTTACCGTGCATTATTACAGCCCATTCGAAAATTTTCAACAATTGAGCCGAATTTGTTAGAAGTGTTCCCAAGAAAGGTCAAGGCCCCCAAAATGTTGGGAAAGCAGTGATAAGTATTGATACTTAGCATATATTTATTGAGAAGCAACATAATAAATACTTGGACAAAACGTTATTTAACTAACATAAAAACCCATAAAAAGGAGTAAATTAATGTGAGCGGCACTCGCACCGTCGGATTAGCTTCAGCCAATTTAGGCTGCAACGACCGTATGGTTATCCAAAGGTACTTAGTGACGCAACATACGCCGTACAAATTCTGAGAACTATTAGATTGGCAGCTTCCACAACACCGTCGTAAAATTTGCAGAAATTGCAAAAACACGGTGGCGAAAAAGCAATTCGCTGATCGCTGAATCCCACGGCGGCTTCAGTCCAGTGAATGTGCAAGTGAGTTTGGTTATTTCCCAGAGTGAGTGAGACTCCCGAAGTTTTTTCACAAATCTGCATATGGAATCAACATATCGTCGGCATCGGAGCGTCCAGACACTATAGGTAAGGAATTCGGTAAGATTTTTGTTTGAAAGATTGTTCTTTTCTTTTTAGTCCATGAATGTTTAAATCTGTCAAATTTTGACAACTCTGATATTTGATTTTTTAAGTTATTATCAGAGCACACAACAAAAAAATTCTGTTATTTTCAGATGAAAAGTATATTTTTCACCAAATTTAAAACTTAACGCCATAACCTAAATAGTATCATAATGAATTTTTCTTTAAAGCCCACTTTTGATGCACTACTATTATATAACCTAATTACTTTAATTTTGAAATTTTGTGCAGGAATTTGACTGAATCGGAAAGACAGAAGGCAGCATACAACCTACATCCTTAAATTTTCTACCTTTCTCTTGTTAAATCTTTGGAAAGAAATCTAAGGTGTTTTCTGTGAAAAAATTTGAGATGGGACAGAAATTTTCATTTTTTAGTTAAAATTTGATTGTTAAATTTAAAATATTAATAATAATATTCATATTATTTATTAATTCATGTTATTAATAACTGACTAAATATTGAAACTAATTTTAAACTTATATTACTAAAACGTTTTACAGTTAAATTATAAACACTTTATCATACTCGTTGAAAAATAACGCGTTGGCAGTGACACTTTTTAATCACTTTGTATATATTATAAACATGATAATTCGAAAACTTTGGATTTACATGAGAAGAAACATCACGTTGCTAAAATCTCATAACTGCTCTTCTTTATCATCAGGTCTCTTCATATTTTAAAATCAGCAGCTGATGGGAATCAAATTAAGTCAGAGAACAGGGGCGTGAATATGAATTGACATCGCGACACATTTGCTTTCAGAATGGAGAAAATTTTAAAGTTGTATCTTGGGTCAAAGAAGATACGTTGATAAAGTGTATAGAATAATCCATCATGACAATCAAACTTTCTAGAAAAAAAAAGTTGAAAAGGAGGGCTATGATTCTGAAATTCAGAATCGGGGGGAAAAAAAATCATGTGAAATTCTTTAATCAAAGTGACTACCAAAGAAAGCGAAGACTCTTTTTCAGGGCAAGAAAGAAAGAAGTCTCCGTGATAATTTGTCAGTCATTTCTTTATTACTTCTTCAAAGATTCTTTTTCTTTGGTACATAATATGTTGAGAATGTAATATGGCAGCGAAATCTGCTTTCGTTACCAGGGCCGAGAGATTATAGTTGTATCGTATCTTCCTGGGATTGAGCTCGGCTGAAGACAAGTAATTGAAAAACGTTTTTTAATTACTTGTCACTATTTAGTTACAAGTAATTAAAACATTTTTTCCTAATTTTTTTTATTTGTAGTATTTAATTTTTAGAATTTTCCAAGTGTAGAAAGTATAAGATGCGTGTAAATGCAGCAAATATATTGCATCCGCCATTTTAAATAAAGATTTTCTATATTATGCATTAGTTCGTTCAAATATTTTTTTCTGATTGTTAGTTCATAAAATCTCACTCTTTTGTTTTCACGTTTCTACCTTCCTATAACTTGCCTTTTTTATGTATTTTTCTTAAGTACTACAATAATGGTTTTCTGTATTTTGCATTAATTACATTCCATATTTAGACCTTGTAATATTTATTTTTAATATTAATAATTTATAAAATGATATTATTTATTATCAATTGGTATTCAAACAGCCATACTCTACCATTACAACAGAACATTCATAAAGTACAATGATGCGCAAAGAAATGTGTATAAATAATCTCAGTATTGTTCAAAGACAAATGTGTTTAAGAATAGCCCAATAATGATATAATAGAAAAGTGCACAATTTCAAGATTTGTAAAACAAGCTATATAATATTATCATCGCGATATTCTCGTGTGCACCTGCAAATTGATAGTTTTCATACTAAATACAGTCGCTACATTTAATTATAGCTTAACATTTGGCTAAATTTAGTTCCTCTACCCTAATGTTTTAGATTTGTTATTATGTTATAGCATATTCCATTCTGATACTTTAGGAACATGTGAAAGGTTTTAAAAAATGAAAAAGGTTTTAAAAAATCAGTCCGAAAACAAGCATTTATTAATATTATTCAAATATTTTTTTAGAAAATCTTCAAATGTCTTTAATAAAACATCGAATTTCAGGTATTAATCTGTTTTTCTGTTTAAAAAATGTTTTGATAATGCCAAATAAGTATTAATTCACTTGCCAAATTTAAGTAATGATGCTGTCTAAGCTTTGTAACATTGTTACGCTATAAATTATTGAAATCTTTCTAATCCATCACACGCTAATGACTGCATAAATATGGGATTGGAATGCATTTCGTAATGTAGAGAGGATTGTTCCGTTAATCTGCTAAATGGCTGTAGTTTAAAGTCCTGCAATAATTCTATTTTTATAGTGATGAAATGGGCAGATGAATTCTCCCTTTAATTGGCTAGGAAGCATTCTCGATTTACGAGGAAGTATCACATCATGCAAATGGCAATATTATTAGAAATGGTCTCGATTAAGCTCAAATTTGTAACAAACAATGAGATAATACTTTTGTATTAGTTCAATTACTCAGAGTTCAGAAAATAATGGCGAAAACATGAAAGGAATCCCATTTTTCGCGTTCATTTTGTTGCTATTTTTCATTATGAAAGAATGAATACATTTTATATTGTAAAAAATTATCATAATTTAAGTAATTATTTTATTGAAGGAATCTATAAACAATTTTTAGAGGTAATAATTGAAAGAAGTTTTCGAATATTTTCTAATTAAGGGCAAATTTTCATTTTATTAAAAAAAATGTGTTGCCTTTTAACTTAGACTTAATATAATGTAATAACTTTATAAGTGTGTTATGTTATGTCTTAAGTATGTTTTTACAAACGACAAGCTGTTTTTAGTTTTAAAAAAATACTGATTGAAGGGGCGTATTTTTAGAAATATAAATATGCAAAATGCGAGTTTTTAAAAACCTTATTTATTTTTTTTTTATTATTAATATAAACCGCTGCTCATCTCTATCATTTTTACTCCAAAGTATTGGATGGCATATAAACTTCTCTTCCTTCGACAATTTTGAAAAAGTTATCAAAAATTTTGGTCATTTTTTTATTTGTTAAGATTTTTAAAAGTATTAGAAATTTTCTCGTATTTATAATTTTAGGTTAATGTCATTAATTTAAAAAAAAAACATTTACTTTAGTCAAAATATTTTTCCAAGCGTGGGGGAGGATTAAATGCAATTGAGAAAAAATTACAATACTTAGAAACTTTACATTAATTTGCTATTACTTAATATTCAGTCTGAAATGTCTCACTATCATATTTCTGAAAAATATCAAGTTAATTAATTCGAAATTATAAGAATGGCTGCTTTTGATTAGTATTTTTTTATAATGTGAGCAAGCAAGACTGCAGGTCTGTTCCGTAAACGCTCAAATACATCGTGTTAAACTGAATGGGTTTATTATCCCATAACTTCTGCAAAGGCAGTGCTTGGATAAAATTGTCTTTATGCAGGACGGAGCACCACCAAATACTGATGCAGCCACACAGCAAATGTTGCGCCATCATTTAATGGAAAAAAGAGTAATAAGTCGCTGTTTTTGTGTTACATGGTCTCCTCGCTCCCCGTACCTAACCCCAAGTTACTTTTTTTTCTGGGGGCACATTTAAAATCGAAGTTTTATCTTGGTGGAGTCTCGAACTTATCAGTTTTAAAGAAAAACATAAGTGAATAAGCATATGTTAAACGTTCTGTTATGAGAGTGCCTCCTGAAATGCTCCATTCAAAAGTAGAGAGTACGGTGTCCAGAATGCAATGCAAGAAAACGGAGGTCATATTGAAAATAGTCGACATCTTCCCCGAAAAAGGGATTCTACTGAATAAAAACAAAAGAGACAAATAATAAAAGAAAAGTCAAATAGAATTTTTTTTTATTTGCAACATTTTACAGAAGTTTTTTTTCAAATAAAGCAATTTTGATAAAAATTAATTTTTAATTATTCATTTATCTGCTTACTGAAGCTTTTTAAAATTGTATCGTATAGTTAAACTTAAAATTTCGATCAAAAGCGCCACATTTCCGTTTCGAACTAAAAATATTTTGCACGGATTTTTTTTTCATGCCATCAATATTCCTCGTACAAAATTTGGTGACTTTGCGGCTAAGTGGTAAAGCTAAAAAGTACGCCCAGTAGTTTAAGCGTTCGATCCAGCTTGATCGAATTTTCGCTATACATCGAATTTCCGATGTTTCTAAGCTTTTCGGTAATTAAGAGATTTTGATGATGATCCAGTTTCTAAGACTTTTGAGATTCTTTACTGTTATATTTTGCAGGTAAATTACAAGGCACCGTTTTATATGTTAGTAGAAAGCATGGTGAAATTTTTGATTTTTCATATCCGTGTTTTTTTTGTATTAAGTGCTTTCATAATTTTAAAAACGTATAATTGTTCTTACTTTATGCTTTATAAAAATACTCTTTTTCAATTTCATAATGTATTTTAATAAAAATATTTTATTTTGTATTTAAACTTTGGATGATTTTTAATGGTAGAACGGTTCACCTTTATTTCATATCTATGTAAATTTTGCTTATCGAACTTTATCGATTGTCCCATGTGAGGATCGGATTTGATAGAACATCCGATACTTATTAAACCTTCGAGTATTTCGAGCTTCCGATATTGATAGAATTTTCCTAATTAACTAGAAGAGATCCTGGAAAGGTTTTTTAGGAGGGGGAGGCGATTCCAAGGCATTGTTTTGTATATCAATGGAAAAATTGGATTGTTCCATGAATTAATATCCGCATGGTTTTCGGTAATATGTGCTTTTGTGATTCTAAAAGTGTCATTTTTCTTGTTTTATATTATTTCTTATTTGAGGTATATATAGCTTAATATATGGAGGATATCCACTCAAATAAGGACTCAATGGTTAATTTCTAAAACCTTATTAATTGGCATATATATCAAATAAAAATAGTCTAAAGGAGATAAACAATTATATTTTATGTAGTTTGAATCAACGTATGTTTTGTCAAAATGCGAATTTTAAATTTTTATACAAATCTTCTGTTCTGTCAATCATATTTAATATATTCTTGAGACATATATTTTAAAGCAAAAGCTCCATTCTTTTCAAATCAAAGCATCGAATTATGAAAATTTTAATGTTTCTATTTTTAAAAAAAGGACACTTTCGGACCTCTCCATCGACCGACTTGAAGAAAATGCACCCTTAGGGCCAAGACTTCAACCAAGACTGATTCTCTAAAACATTGTAATGATTGATTGCGCTAAAATGATATTCAAAGTTTTATAACCTGGCCAGGCTTGTTCTGAGAAGATTGAAATTTTTGACTATCCAGATCATTATACTATATAAAATTTAGACTTCATAATTTTTTTCAGAAGTGCAATTATTAATTTAAATAAAATAAAATATTATTTATCCCATTTAAATCTTTTTAAACCGAATTTTAAATATGACACAAAAACTTTCTAATTGAATAATTTTAGGAAATGTTGCTTAAATTATAAAATAAAAATATTCTCTGGTATTCTCAGATTCTCTCTAAATATATGCCGGAGTACTCAATATATACTCTCAAGATTATAATACTGAAGGAGTCAATTTTCTGTAGTAATACTTTTTAAAAACCTTTTTTGTTACGCCAAAAAAAAATCGTATTTGTTAAAATATTATCTTTTTTATTTCAAATTAAAACCTAATTCTTACTGGAGCTTATGGAAAATTAGATAAATAGTACAATGTACTGAATACCATATAAAGCTTCTGTAGGATTTAAAGCTTCTATTTTATAATCAAAATTTTAAACTTAAGAATGTTTTGCTAAAGTAGCTATTAAGACACTAAGGTCTATAAACATTTAATTGAAAATCTGGGAGAAGACGACTTCTGGCAAATCTTTGTTTATTCAGAGTTTACTTTTGCCTATAAGCACATTTCCAAATATTTATCTCGCTTCAAAGGGGCTAAATATTTAAAAATGTAGTAGTGGATTCGAGAATTTGACTAATTTTTTATATTTTTTTGATTATATTAATATCACCGTTTTTACCTTTTATGATATTATAAACTATGCTTTTAGCCAAAAAGAATTTACAATTTTTTTGTAATAATTTTTTTATTCATACATTTCAGATGTATTATCAAAAACAATATTAATTCGATTAAAGTAATTCAATATATTAACAAAAAAAGTTTTCGTTAAGCTTAAAAAAAGAAAACTTCATACACACACAAAATAATTTACATTAATGTATGTTGCGAAGATTTTAATTATATCCCAGTGTTTTTGATAACTATTTTAATTACTTGCTTAGGTCAAGCACTGACTATATAATACATTATAAGAGTATGGGTAAATTGGATAAAATAGACACCAGTACTTGTAAGGATGTGGTTTTGGTGATTAAATTGATGAATTTTTCTTTATTTATTGAATATGGTAATGTAACTTCTTTTATTTTAAAAAAGTGTGAAGATCTTTTTATTTACCTTTTTCTAATTTTATTTAATTTGTTTTTGAAAACAAATGTATTTTAAGAAACTTCTTTCTATCCATAAAAAAAAAGGTATTTGTAACTATCGTTATATTCAATTTTAAGTTATTTGTATAAAATATTTGAAATTATGCATAAAATTTCCTTTAAATTAAAAACATAATTTCATAATTTCACCATTCATTCATTTCGAAATTTAAGTAATTACAAATTTATTTACTTAACAAAAAAAATTTGAGCCTGAAGATACGTGTCAGCTTGATATTATTTATGTTGATATTTCGAAATATTATAATTCGATTATATATTCTTTTAAGTATTCTTTTAAAGAATTTGCATGATTTTAATTTCTGCGTTAATTTCATTTATTGACTTTATTCTTATTTAAGTAATCGAAGGCTTTCTGCCAAATCTCAAAATAAAATTTTAAAAGGCTCCTACTTCAACAAAATCTTACAAAATGTTATCTGACTATTTTATTCATAGGTATATAAAAAGGTATGTAGGTATATAAAAATATAGGTATATATTTTATACTATTCATCATTACAATTAAAGAAATGGGGCTTATACTAAAAGTGATTTATGCAGTTACTTCATCATAATCATTTAGATATAACTGAACGTTGGATTAGGAGATATGATCAGGTTATATAGAGATAGTCAATTTAAATGCACTTCGCTCAAAGTTGCAATAAATTGTGTATTGCTTTCAAAAGAATACTTCATTATAATTAATACGGAAAAAGGCAGTGTCATCAATTATATACAATCTACATCAGTATATCTAAAAGTAAAAACAAGCAACCAATTTTAAATAATTAATTTTTCCTTTTTACTAAATAATTAAATTTTTAGAAATATTTTTTTTAAAAAAATCCATTAAAATATATTTTTTATGATAAAATCTAATATATAAAATTCTCGTGTCACAGTTTTCGTTGCCATACTCCTCCGAAACGGCTCGACCGATTTTGATGAAATTTTTTGTGCTTACCCGGTATCTATGAGAATCGGCCAACATCTATTTTTCATCCCGAAATATCAATTAGTTCAGGAGAAATTAATTAAAACCCTTTAATTTCTGTGAAATTAAAACCTGTAAAGTTACTTTCCGAGTGAAATCCGGCCTTCCGGAGAAGCGATCGCTCATGAGTACCTTTTCGTCCAGTAAAACCGCGTTTTTAAAATTGCCATCGTTATGCGTCCGTTCAACTTATACTCAATATCGCTGTGGAATCTGATGGACTTTTTATCGTAGACCACGGAGATATAATTTATTTTACGAAATGTCGACGCAAAAATTAAATATCGATTTTTTTAAAAAAAGGTCCATTTTGGCGGGTCTATTTCTTGAACGGCCCTGTAAAATAGACGCTTAGCTGGAAAAATACAGAAAATATGTTTCCTGAAAGGCAATACGATATAGTATTCTGCAATATAATTTAAAAAATCGAATTTTTAAAACTGAATTTTTGACGAATTTTTTAACGAAGAGGCAAAATTTCGCTTTAATATTGAATTACGCCGAAACTTTTCAAGATAACTCAATCAATTTTTTTTACATAAAATTCGATAAATTTTTCAAAATCGTGTGAAAGATTGAAAAAATCTGATTGAAAATTGCGCATTTAAAAATTATTTTGTCGTTTATTGGGTTTCCCTCTTCAACATTACAAATCTAATCCATTGATAAATAAAAATGAGACTAAATTTTTTTTGTATAATTTGGCATTGCTTTGGCACACCCTGATCAATTTTGAAAACAATCCTGCAAAAATTACGCGTCTTATGAATTCATTCCAGTTTTTCCACCTCGCATACTTCACCTGAAAGTTGGGACACCAGTAATGCAACTACGAAACCTTCCTCCACCTAAATTATGCTATGACACCAGACTACGAATGACTAGACTTAATAAGTATGTAATCGAAGCTACGATTATTACTGGATGTGCTCGAGGAGTGTTGGTTTTATTACCCCGCAGTCCACTAATTCCGTCGGGCTATCCTTTTGAATTCAGAAGAGTGCAGTTTCCCGTAAAAGTTTGCTTTGCAATAACCGTTAATAAGTCACAAGGACAGAAATTAAAAGTAGCAGGGATCAATTTAAGAGGAGAATGTTTTTCAAACGGCCAATTTTATGTAGCTTTCTCCCGAGTCAGTTCATCTAGCAGCTTAATAAATTTATCAACAGAAAAAAAAACTCCAAAAAATGTTGTAAACAAAAAAGTTCTTGCTTAAACACAGGTATAACAATAAAATGTAGATGGCCTGCGTTTGAAAAGAAAATAACTACTTTAAAAGCATCCTTAAGGATCGGTAAGGACAAGGGCATATATATAAGGAATCCAGGGGCGCCGGGGCCCTCCGAAAATTAGGAAAAAATTATAGACAATAAGTAATTATTATAGAGGAATTTCGTAACTAAGTGCACGTAGCACTGTTATCCCCCACTAATTACATTACCCGAGCAATGCTGGGTACGGGAAATGCTAGATTAAATGCTAAATTAAAATGCAATTATACGTGGCATGCTCTCGAGTGGGTAAACCATCCAGTTTGTTTGTGTTAACTAAAGATGGACTAACAAAAAATATTGTTCACGCTATAGCATTAAGAGATTGATATTGTTTAATAGTTTTACTGTCGTTATTGTTTAATTAATGATATTTAATTTTAAGGAATAAATTATAATAACTTAAAAATAATGTTTGCCTTTTGTTATTTTTATATTCCCTCATCGTTCACAGCGCTCCATGCTTATTTCAGGCATATACCACATTCTTACATAAATACAATATACACATTCTAACATACATACATACTTACAATAAGTAAGCTATTTTTTGTCTACACTAGAAATTACTAGGAAATTATTTATATGGCAAAACAACGTTTGCCGGGTCAGCTAGTAACTTATATAATTGCTTTGAATATTATTTTTCATTAGCTAGTTAAATTGTAGCGTTCATTACAACAAGTCTGAGGAGTTATTTTTAGACATGACTATGGATTTTTAGTTAGCAATTGATGGATTTTAGGAAAAAATTATTTAAAAGATTAAGGATAAAATAGGTTAGTGATCTAGTTATTTATCATTTTTTATTTGATTCAAACGTATTTAAAAGCTTAAATTGTTGATATTTCAAATAGAACATATTCCGAACTTGGCGAATTTGATACAAAAAATGAAATTTGTGTCAATATCAAAGAATTTATCCATGATTTAATAGCTGTAATCAAATAATATTTAAAATATAATGCTTTAGTTTTGGATTTAAAAAATCAGTGGCGTGATTGTCATTTCATTTAACCCTTTATTTACTTACGGTTCTTAAAAGAACAATTTAAATCTAGATTATATCTCGGTAATATTATTTTTGCAGATGGTATTCTAAAAAAACAAGATGAATATAACCCAAATAGAAAGAAGCTAATATAAGCTACAACTAGGAATGAAAAATATTTAATAATTAAATTAAGATATTTTTATTGATTAAAATTTTTCTCTTGGTTTCTCTGGGATTATTCTGCAAGGAAACTTAGCTACTGGTGCAAAATGAAGTTAAAAAATTGAGGGCAACGTAATTCGATAAATAAAGGGTTAAATATCTTTCAAATCGTCAAGAAAAAATGACGGTATTTCTATACGATACTTAGATTTTCTTGTTAAAAATTTAAATAACATTAAAAATAAACTGAAAATAATTTAGCAAGGGATCCTGATGAACTTTATCTTTTATTTTTATTCAATTTTTACTATTAGCTCACATTCTCCCTCAATCGTTAATAAAATACTTTTTATTCATCCACCCAAGTTCAAATAAATTTTTGAAAATTTGTAGCGGATTATATTTGAAGTTAATACATTTTTTTTCAAATATGAATTCCTTAATTTTTTATTAATTAATTAAAAAAAGAACTTTCTAGCCAAAATTTTTTCATTTCCCATTTGACAAATAAGTTACAAATTCAGTTTGTCTTTTTCCCTAGTCAATGAGGTTAGACTTAACACGTTTTTGACTGATTATTTCAAACGATTCTGTTTAATTTCTTAATGTTTGATGCATTTAAAATTAAACATTGTTAATTAATCAATTTTTCGGATTTATCGTAAAGTATTTTTGAATTAAAATAATATAGAATAAGGAAAATTAAAAATTTCTCATCTGTATTACGTTACATTAACTGGCCTTGAAAATTCACGTATTTTGCGTTGTTTCAATCAGCATTGAAAATTCAAAGGTAGAATAAGTTTTTAATCAATTATTTATAGTAATTGTAATTATTAGGCCGGGTTAGCCTAGTTGTTAGGGCATTGGATTCGCATCCGTTGGGCTGCGAGTTTGAACCCGCGAGTCGAAGGCTGTGTGCGTGTGTGCATGTGGATGCTACATTTGCCGTTGTCACGAAGTTCTCTTCGTCGAGAGTGATACTAGTGAGTCAGAGGGGATCGTTTTCTGTTCCAGATCTAAATTACGATCTGCGGATGAATGAATGAATGAAGTTTGTTCCGTGAAAAGAATTTGTGATGCATGTGAGCTAGAAGTCAGACTTCTGCCTTCGAGTGCTCTAGGGCCCATACCTTCAGAAGCTACTGTACCTCTCCTTCCATTGTAAAGTGGAACACAAGAAAAACAATAACAATTGAAATTATTTAATAAAAGACGATTAAAATAAAAAATTTCTTTGTTGACTTTAGTAAGAATTGACTTTAAAAATTTTTATATATCCATTCGACATCATTCTAGAAATATGGAATGGTTGAAATAATTCTGTGTTTCGAAAATTTACGATACATGTGATATTGCGCCCTCTAATTTCCTGGGGATATGTTGCTTTATGTTTTATGATTCCAAATATAGACAAAATTAGTTGCTGCAAAATATAAAAGGAAAAAAAGAGATTTGCCATTTTTTTTTATTCCGATGTACAGAATTTGATGAGAAGAAAGACATAATTTGTTTTCTTTTCATTACACTAATAAAAGCGTTTTCCCCCTTATTATTTTTATTTTCGATTCTTCTTGTCCTGCAAGTATAATCAATGGAAATATAGGTAGAAGTTTTGGTGATCCTTTCTGTCTATGTATTTTGCAGTAGGTCACTGAATTTCTATTTAAAAGACCATCGGATGATCTAGAGTGCCACTGTAGGGAAAATTGCTTCTAACTATACTTGAGAGCTCGTGGCACTAAAGTGTGCTTTGGAGATTTACCTATCTAAAGGTGAGTAGGGATCTAACGGTATCATTACTTTTTCGGATGCAAGATCCACGCTACAGGAGATACAAAGTGCACAGTGTCAACTCAGCCGTAAGATTAGAGTGCTAATCCACAAAATCATTGCTACTTAGAGATCCTGCACCTTACAGCGGATGCCGGCTCATGTTGATGTCCCCGGCAACGAGAAAGCCGACGAGCTCTCTAAAGGCCCGCATTTCTCCTCGGCCATCCAAATGCTTAACCCTCATCGATGCCAATGCAGTTTCCAGTCGAAAATTAATTTGTAAGCAAGTTAAAAAGTTTTTCATTCCAGAATTAAACTGCGACAGAAACATCTCAACTGTAATAGACCGACTTTGAACAAAACACTTGAAAGGCATGAGAATTTCTGTAGATGGGCGCATCTACAGGCATTGTCCTCACTGCCCGAATAACACCCATCTGCCTCCACAGCACATCTTCAGCTGCCCAGAAATGCTGGCCAAGCTCTTTAACATCAGCATAGAGAATCCTGGGGAGCTTCTTTTTACAGATAAAGCAGTAGAGATCGCTGGGGATGTCTTCGACAGCTTCGGGGACATTTAGAGTTTTTGAACTCGATGACGTCATGTCCATGAATTATCATCTGATGTTTTGCAAGATAACAGATAATAACTAAAGACGGAGAACTAATGAAGATTAAAGAACTTAGGGTGAATATAATTTCTTTTTAAGTTTAAAAATATATCTGAAAAATATATCTGAATTATTTTTTATAACTGAATCTTCAATAAAATTCTTTTTAAAACAGTGACCGAAAAAGGTGAACCTATAGCTTACAGCATTTTAATAATTATTCATACAATGGCACTTGAAAATGAAATTTTAATATAAAAAATGATGAATGACATTTACAGTGATTTCTGCGAGATCACTGAAAATAAATTGACTTTTCTGGCCACTTTTTACAGCTAAAGGCAAAGAATTATGACTTTTTGCCTTTTCTGAAAATTAAGTTCATTAGTTAAATATTAAACCAGAAAACCTCATGACTAAAAAGGCTTGAGTTTAAAAAATGAACCCCAAAAATAATTTGGGGAGAAAAAAAAAACCTTCCGCCATTCTCACATTGTCTCAACTCATTATGCATTTTGTGTTTTGTTTGTTCAGAATGACAAAAGAACCCACTGAGCGGGTTGGACGGGCCATCACTCTTCCGTCACGCGAAGGGGGGGGGGCGGTTAACAGGGAATTTCCATGATAAACGGATCTCCAAAAAAACGAGGCGCGGAAAGTGATTCACAAATTTCAATTGCTGCTGTTTAGAGGAAAATGTATGAAACACTGAAACCGTACGTGACATACATGTGTAATCTATAGAGAAAAAGCCCGTAATCAATAGAAGAAAAAAAACTACCATTATCAAACCTTGAACAGGTGTTTGGAAGCGGTCCTTGGGATGTCAAACACATGGCACAGGCATTATGAGTCATGCGAAATTCTGTTAAGATAGAAAAAAATATGTTGTGAATTAGAAAAGAAAGTAATATTATTATAAGTTAATTAAGTTAGATGATAAATATCATCAAAAGTGAAAAAAATTTAAATAAAAAAAGTTTATTTACGAGTATTATGTTAGATACATTCTTGATCAGGACATTGACTATTGTAAACGTTCTGAAAAATCAATTTAGGGAAAAATTTGCCGAGCCACGATTTTGGTCATGGATAAAGAAAAAGAAAACATAGTTTTGAAAGTGCAAAGACATTTTTTTCACAGACATAGACAACAATTAACATTAAACATAAATGAAAAACTGGTTTAAAGTTTAAAATCCTCCGGATTTTTGAAAACCAAACTAATTTGAAAATGCTAAACATCAAAATTTGAGGATCGGACCGTCACAGCCATAACAAAACCAAATTCTTCCCTCTTTTCCCGCTTCATCCTTTCTTTTTATCCCGCCGATTATTTCTGACTTCAGTTTAACTCCCAATAAAGCTGAAGCTGGGCCAACAAATTCGACTCCAGAGCGATTTGCTTTAAAATGAGCGGCAGGAAGGCACAAACCTTAATACAGTTAATAATAAAGTCCATAGTTTGAAGAAAACGAATTTAAAAAAAGTAAGAAACAGAAAATATTCAGAGAACATTTTGTGCAAATGATAGGTTTTAGAAATTTTAAAAGTGACGCGAGCTTTAATTCTTTTGAATGTATTTTATAATGTTGTTTTATCTTTGAATGTAGGAAAATGTATTTATTTAACATTTCAAAATAAACGAAATGATTTCATAAAAATGCGTTTCTATTTAGCAATTTATATAAAAGGGAAATATCATTCACTTATCACGAAGTTTTCTTAATTTATATAAAAAAAATATTAAAAACTTTATTCCTCTTAGTTCTACCCTTTTTCTTTAAATACTGTTGGAGGCATTTAATTTAATATTTAGCTGTTCAAAAAAATGCATAGCCTGAAATTTTTTTCCTTAGACTTCTCGACCAAATTACAAAACTATTATCAGTTACCTTAAATAAGTTGTTGCTCAGATTTTGAATTTTATTTTCCTAATATTTATTGTTATCAAAATAGTTTTCTTTAAAATCTTGCATATTTCGTGTAGTAAATGTAATTTATATGATTTAAAAGAATATCTTTAGATTTTCTTAATATGAAACTTCTTTAATTTTCCGCTCTTCTGGTCTGATTGCCGCATTACTCTGAATGCACTTTTTTAAAAAGACGATAGTTGAGAACTTTAAGAGAAATAGGTTAAAAATAAAATTGTATTTACTTTTATTCCCAAAATAATTAAATTATACAAAAGCACAATGGATAATCAAATAGTTATCTTAATTCTAATGTTATTTTTGAAAAATCAAACCATATTTTCTCCCATTGTCATTTTTAAAAAACGATGCATTCTTAATTCTCTTTATAACTTTCATTATTTTCATTTAAATGAAAGAAAAACAATACCAATAATACTTATTTAAGCGATAATAATGCTTAAATTGAAGGCGATAAATGTGTAGTTCTAATTGCTAATATATTATTTTATTTCTTGTTTAAAGCTTCAAAGCTTTTTAATATTATATTTAAAGCTTTGAAACAAAACTGCATTTTATCTTTCTAATATTTATTTATATCATTTATTTTGTAATAAATGCAAAAGTATGCGAAATCAATAATATCGTTTCTTCAATATGTAAAATTTCAAATTTTTTTTGTCCGTTGATTGAAGGGATTTTGATAACAGTTAATAATATTTAAGTAAATTTTCCTTTGTCTTTCAATTTATCGATAGTAATTATTTTTAATAAATATTTAAATACATAACCTATGCATAGTATAAAATGAAGTCTCCTCAAACCGTCTCTTTGTTGGAACCCCCAAAACTGGAGAAATACGTAAGGGATAAAGGAGATATTATACTATTCTGCGGAACATTTACTGCAAAATAAAAAGGGGAGTTTTATAGTAACGATTTTAATTTGTCCACGCAATAGGTAATACATATAATAATTATTAAAATATGCTTCTTTTTTATTCATAAAAATTTTATTTGATTAGCCAAATATCAGATTTTACGTTTATTT
This sequence comes from Argiope argentata, assembly GCA_026289955.1. Taxonomy (NCBI): domain Eukaryota; kingdom Metazoa; phylum Arthropoda; class Arachnida; order Araneae; family Araneidae; genus Argiope; species Argiope argentata. The sequence continues at coordinate 204,826 of JAOUZG010007800.1, read as the reverse complement.
ATTTCACATTTCCAAATAAAAAATAAATAATGCAATGCAATTGACTATGTATATATTCTAATAAAGTATATTCTCTAATATGCATGTGTATATTCTAATAATGTTTTTATAATAATGTATCAACTTATGTATATTATTCTTCACTCTTACTTTTAATTCTAAAAAAAAAGATATTCCTCAATATAAGATTGTAAATCCTAGATAAGGCGCAGAATTCTATGTGTGGCAATAGTGGCCAATAGTTGCGAAAAATAGATTTTTGGAATAATTCTAGTATCTATTTCCAGAAAATGTATTTTGGAGACACCTTTAAACCAAAACACTAAAACCAAAATTCTTTCCAGAACCACGGTTGTAGGCACAAAAAAACATCGAATTTTATTAATTTAAGTCAATATGTTATGAATTATTTCATGCGAAAGTACAGATCGATAAAGGTCAACCCTATGATAGATTCGGTTTAAAATGTGAGAAGAAACCGTATTTGAGATGCTCAAACTCTATACCAAATTTTATCTACTTATTTACATTTTTTCATCATGTTCACTTGTATTAGAACAGCCTCAGATGGACATCCTGAAAATGGATCCCATTCATTCACCTGATAGAAATCGACAAATTGAGTCATAATTCCATAGACCAATAGCCTAACTCAAAGCACTTTTGAGTCACCGTATTCACAAACAGACAGACGGGCATAATACGAAAAATAAATGTTTCAGATTCAGGAAGGTTTGAAATGGGAAGATTAATTAAAATCTCGAATTCAAATTTTTTGACAATTACTTTACTTCTTATAGAGAAAGTTCAAGGTTTCGGCGAACAAGTAATTCATTCGTTGATCGTTCTTTATACAAGTTTGAATGAGTTTTTATACTTCCAGCTCCAAAATTCAGCGCACTTATTAATAATTTAATGTTTATGATTTCGTTTCCGTTTGGGAAACTTGGAAGATAGACCGAATAGTACGTTGGGATAATAGTGAAAAAGGCTTCTTCATCATACTTCAAAGCAGAGATTTCAAACCTTGTTTAGAGATATTATGTAAGTATACATTAGATATTTTTCAGATAACGATAATGGGTGAATTGAATTGAATTTAACTATCCATTATTGAATTTTTATATCCATTACGATAAATATAACATTAACCGTTTCGAAAAGGTTTAATCAATTATTGAACTAGTTTCTTTAAATTATTAGATATGTTCAAGTTGCTATTAAAATGTAAATATACACATGGTTGTCTTATGAAATAAAGTACCAATTTTTTTAAAGTATGTAACACATTATTAGTTACACATTTTAATCATTTATTTACAATTTAATTAATAATAAACAACTAAAGCATAAAAATAGATTTATTTAATTTCCATTATACAAATAATATATACAAAAACGCAATGAAATCATTTGTTACAAGACAGAAGGCAAAAATTTCGTTTAGAATGGGGTAAAAACTTTTTTAAAGTAATGTATTTTTGTAGACTAGTTAAATGATATGGTGTCAGTAATTGAAAGAACCAAGTGTTGCACGAAATAAAGGATCCTATGGTATGATTACACACGCACTAAAGGAACTGAGAATCAAATGAAGTGCTAAATTTTAGACAAAAAGGATTTTTCTTACACCATTAACATTATAATACAGCTCAGTATTATTATCTTAAATTATTAAGATAACCCTTCTGAAACTTGGTTGAAACAGCCTGACAAATTCCTATTGCCTCTATAAAATAGGAATTGCCTTTGATGTATACTTATTTCTGGAAACATATCTACAAACTCTGACTTCCTCTGAATCTTTTAATAATAGAGAGGAAGGTGTATGTGTCTGCGTGTAATTATGAGAACTGACTGAGACAAAGTTGCCAATTTCAGCGATATTGCACTTTCGATTATGGATTTCGACTATATTTTCTTTTTGAAAATGCAATTATAATTTCAATTAATTAAAAAATAAGCAAGTTTTGACTTTAACCAAATACTCGAAATAATTATTGAACAAACCTAATTAATAAATTCAAATTTTACGGTGCTTTAGAATTCTAAAAATTTTATTTCTAGGGTTTATAATTTAAATTCCGTGGTGTAGTGACGGTAGTGAAAGGTCATATAAATGCAACCTGTGTTAATGTTAAGGAACGCCATTGGGGCAAACGGTTATCACCATTTATTTCTCATGCATAAAATTTACAGATAAAAATATTCCCTTCAAAAAATTCTCGAGACACTGTGAAAAAATTCATAATTTTTACTAAATCTCCATATCTTAGAAATCCCCAAGTCCGAAAAGTCTTTCTGTCTGGAGTTCTATGCGTTTGTCTATCTGCGAACACTTTTGATATAGGGGATAGATGAAAGTTGGATACTATTAATCAAATTTTAAAATTTTTACCTAAGAAATGCTGTTTTCAAAATGATAACCAAGGTGACTTTCATGTGAATACGATAATTATAAGTTGTAAAGAGAGAGAAAATTAAATTTGGTATGCAGATTTAGTATTTAAGATGAAGATATATATCACATTTTGAAAGCCATCCATTAAAAGGTTAAAGGCGTTTTCATGAAGTAGAACGAGTTAACTCAAAAACGCAATTTCAATTAAGGAAACTCAGCTGAGATATAATTTTTACTTCACGATGCCAAGTTTTGTATACAATACACTAAAATTACCATTTTAAATTCCAAAAATAAAATTAAGAACATTATCAATTCATATTTTATCCTCTGTTTTCAAGCGTTCAGATCATGTTCTGCTATTTCCAATGACGACAAAAATTATTTTGCTTTTTTTCATCTTGAAGTAAACATATTATGCCCTCTTCGACTCTTATATTCATGAAAACTTTTCTGAAAATTACAAATTTGGAATCATTAGAATAAAAATTTTGATTTTATTTCATAATTTATTTATTACAAGCATATTATTTTCTGAGGTACGTAGTAATTGCACTGTATTGCATTTTCATATCGAAATGCGCGAGTTAAAAATAACGCAATTGTGATAGCGTTTATTTGCTGTTCAAATAATAGAAAATAAACCTTATTCCATTGCCATTCGATGTGGATTATATTCCCTTATGTGAATACATATATTATCATCATCCATAGAACAATAATGACGAAAAGAATACCAGAGACATTTTTCTATATAGACATTGCGAAGATCCAAACAAAGAATGAAATCCTATCTAACTTTTTTAAACATATTCTTAAGCACTGTTTTATCTATTGTAAAAGCTGGTACTTTTTAAGTTGAAATGTCTGTTTTGACAGCGATTCAAATCAACCCCTGTAAGTTCTGTGGGGTTTTTTTTAGTTTCAACTAATTCATATGCGTTTTTCGCCTTATAATTTTGCAAATATTACTTTTACCCAATTGATCAGCCCTGCATTTTTACAGAAGATTTTGGTGATAACGAAACAAGGTAATGCAAGTTCCTGGGGCTCCCCTTTTCTTTGTCTCGAATTTTCGAACCCTCATACATTTTTCATTGATTTTAAATTATGTAAAGCTATGTAGTAAATTAAAGAAGCTGAAAGAGAACTTCTGTTTGATCCTCAACATAGGTTTCATCATTTCACATATAAGTAATTTCTTAATATAACAGTAAAAAATGGCAAGTATTTCTTATAAATGCACAATTATTATTTTGTTAAACTTTGTTTTATTTTGAATAAGCTCAAATGAACTGTTTCTGTAAATTAAAAGAAAAAATA
>JAOUZG010007800.1:163750-197636 GCA_026289955.1 Argiope argentata | reverse complement strand
CCAAAATATGCAAATCATTGTTTAGTCTTTTATTCTAAAAACTCTCATAGATCACGAATTAGATTTGGGAAAGTACTAGCTCCACAGTTTAAAGGAGTTTCTACACCTTTTACAAAAGTGCCCCCAAGAATTTATTACGATTCGCAGTCAAAGAAGTGAATTTTTTCTTGTTTTTTATCTATCCTCCTTTTCTCTGATTTACCTTTTCTTTATGCGCTGATTAGTACAATAAACATTGAATAGTAATTAATTTTCTTAAAGTCTTGATTTAAATCACAACAAAATGTATTTATCTGAAACTCAGCGCCCACGATCTCCAAAACCCCATTTCGAATTTATTAATATTATTATTTATGTATATGAAGTAATGAAGTAAATATAATTCACTAATTAACAACTAGCAGTAAAAAATAAAAAAATAGAATATTTTTTTTGTTTGTAAATGTAGAATAGTTATTTCCCTGGTAAAAAGCATTTCGCAGAAATAACATTTTTTTCATTCAGAAAAAAAAAACATTGCTCTTCAGCTTTGTATGTTATATTCAAAATATTCTCTTATATTAATTTTCTTTTGTGTTTATGAAACGTCTAAAAAATTAAGATATATTTTCATTATTTGTTAATAACGCAATTTTAATATTTAAAGATTTATTTGCCAATTTTGTTTGAAATGCCGGTGCCCTGACGTCCCGGGTTCGAGCAGGGTTGTTCTTCTGTGTTCTATCTGTAAGGTGTGGGAATGCCCCCCCCCCCCTGTAAAAAGGAGCTGTGCAAGCGACTGTGGCGTGTGAGTAGAAGGATTGATCCCATTTGGCGCTACTACAAAACAAGAGATGCTGATTAGCCTTAAATCGCTGACTGTCTCAGTGAGCTTGTCCGTGGCAAGTGCCATAAGAAGTAATACAATTTGTTTGAAATATTCACAACTATAACATCTCCGCAATGCCAATTCATCTTGAGTTTTGAAAACATTGATTCATTAATGTTATAAATAGTTAAAGTAACTCATGAAATTGGATGTCACTCGAGCATATTCAACATCAGCATTGAGATTCTTCTGACTTCCTAGATGTGGCTTGAGTAATTCTTTTACGGTTGCTTTAGGATCCTGGCGTATGGGGGAATGAAGTCACTGAATGTATAAACAGGTCGTCGTTTCCTGGAAGACCCGAAAATTACACTATAATTGTGTTGAGCCCATTTAACATGTTTTTCAAAGCTTTATCTAAAAACATGTGAATTTAAATCATAGAATTCACATTATAAAAATATGTTTTAATGTTTTAAAATATTATTGGGCAATGTGAATGAAACAGCAATATGAAATTGCTTCTTCACAATATACTTTATCCTTAAAGAGCATTATCTCTATTGATCACACAAATAACACTGAAGAAAAAAAATTATTTATCAAAAAACTTTTTTTATATTTTTATAGTGAGTTATAAAAGATTAATGAAAACAAAAATATATGAGCCACAAGACAGTTAAATTTTTATCAGTTTTCTTTGAATACAGAATGGAATATATGAGTAAAAGGGCTTCATTTGTCTTTTCTTTTATTTATTTCAGCAAGGCTTCAAAATAATTTAGAGAATACATGAAACTATTAAAAAATAATAAATAAAAATCGAAAGGGAATCGAAATTTTAGAAATTAATAGAACTTCTATGAAAAATATTGCCTACACTTTGAATGGAATGCACAGCCATCCATTATAATCCGATACAATGTAATCAATTAACAACTATTGCTTCAAAAACTTTATCCTCCTCGTGTTTCTCACAGTTGCAATGCCTTAAAAATATAACTGCCAAAATAGTTTTAACCACGCAACGCTTCTCCAGAAAGACAACAGCAAAATGGCAGAAAACAAAGAGATCCTCCACCTGGAATTTAGCAATCTTCCAACTATTCTCTTAAAAGCAAGTTTTCTTCGTCTCACGAAACTTTTCGAGACGGATCACAAGAATTAAGTAAACTTAAAAACCCACCAAGTTTCGAAAAGTGATCTCCGCTGATAGAATGCCGGGGCAGCAGATTTTTCTTCACGCGCTGGCGATCATTACAGCCTCGTTGCCACCGAGAGACAAGAAAGAATCTTGAAAGGCCCTTTCCCCAACAGCGAGGGTGGTATTTTTTCTCTGCGTGTGGAAGCGGTCGGATTTTAAGTGATGTTTAAATCCTGACGAGATTAGTTGGTATTCACGCCTTGCTAAAGGAATTAAGATGCTGTAATCGGTTTCTGGGACGTGGAATTGAATTTATAATCTTTCCTCATCCCCAGAGAAAGAAGTTTTCGGTATTGAGTTGGAATTTTCTTTCTTGGGAATGCTGTTTAAGAGCGTCGAGCTCCATTGCGGGAAATAATTTTGGAATTGTTTTTATCTATCTCCGAAAGAATTTTTTTTTATTTCCTTTATAATCTTTTATTTGAACTTTCATATACCTTTCTGCTGCACTTCAATGCTATATATGAAATATTTTATTGACCTTGAGCTACTGTTGTCTTTATCATTAATTCATTGTGTACACACTTTATTCCAAAATGGAGTACTTGTCATAATTTGTTAGTCTTTATCGAAAGATTAGATAACTTTCGAAATCATTCTATTTTTGCCCGACTAGATGAATGAAAGAAAAAATGATAACAAGAAAAATAATTTCTTTTTTTCTATTAAAAAATGTGTAGCTTTTTAAGAGAAAGTAGTAGATATTTCACATTTGCTTTGACATGAAAACATTTAAAGATTCAGATTCCGGTGAAATCGTCCAGAGTTTGTTTGGTAAATTGATTCAAAGTAAAATTTAAGCAATAAAATAAAATTTGATCACACCCAATTTTTATTATTTGTTTATATCACGTCGGTCTCGGATCCCGACAAAAATCATGTATGAGACATTAAAGCCGACCGAGGAGACTCTCACAGTACACGCAATAAACAAAAGAAACATATTGTTCATGGATCCGAAATATGATACATTCATTTCATCATTGCGAGAAATGTATGAACATTTGGCAGAAATTTAGACTGGCTCAGTTCAAAACAAAAATTAATATGGAGCATTACTAGTTTCTAATATTTTAATTAGAAATAACATCGATTTTTTAAGTTCTTGTCTCTTATTAAAAAATTGATTTTATTTAATGATAAGTTTAATTCTTAATATACAAATAGTTTTTAACACCCAAGGACCTGCAGTATGTATAATTTTAGACCCAGAATTTTTGAACAGAAGATAATATTGGAATTTTCTTATTTGTTACAGTATTACTGATTCAAAATATTTTTTTTTTAATTTGAGAGATTGTGATGCCTTAATGGAAGGGCTTTATCTTTGGAAACATAGGATTACATACTCTTGATTTTATAATCAATTGTTTGCACGATCCCTAGACAAGGGTTAATCCATTCATATTACTGACCTTTCTGTATGATTCTGATGTTTAAAGAATGCAATACTAATTCAAATAATACGTTTGTCTTTAAGAACGATTTAGAATGACAAAATTCGTATTCGAATAATCCAGGAATAGTCTCCGACTGGGACGTTAGTAAAACCTTTTCAGATATGAGTCATCAATCAAGCTAGCAATTCCAAAACTGAAAGAAAACTTGTTGTGTTGCATCACTTGTGAAGAGATAAGACTATTGACAGACAAAGACGGAATTAATTGAAAATATTACACGCGTAGAAAACGTGCTTCAGATTTATTCAGACAAGATGTATGTATAAAGCCTCGTCTTCAAGGAAAGAGTTTTGCGTACGACCGCCCACTTTGGGTAGTTTCAATTGGGTCAAAATGACCCTTTTTCCTAAAGTAAAGCAAAGAAAAAGCTTTTTTCAAAGGATTTTGCTGAAATATACACTTTGATGTCATTTTCAGCAACAACGAGCAATTTTGTTCAAATATTATAAAACATTTGTAATCTTTCAGTATGCAATCTTTTAAATTGATGTCTTCTATAAGTATAAGCATTTATTCTAAAGAGGAAAATTTGTTCAACTCAAGGCTGTTTTCGGGTCCTAACATGGCGCCCTTCATATACAAAAAATACAATTAAAAGTTTATACTTAACACTATGATAGATTTAAATATAACTTACATATTTTTATCATGACTGAACAATAACTGGATAATCGTCTTTATTGAAATAATTTTTGTTTTATCTAAATTTAAAAAATCTGGAAATAAGATTTTATGATGAAACAAAAATGAATAAATTTATTTTATTTCATAAGTAAACATTTATTAGTGCAAATTTTATTTCATTGTCTGCATTTAGTGTAGTTCTAATTGCATTTTCAAAGAAAACGACAAAACGAACGAATCACTGTACAATTCAGGAATAGCTAATGAAGATTTACTTTTTTGAATAATAATTTTATTTTGAAAGTGTCTACAGGCCCATTACAATGTTGATGCTTTGGCAAAATCAGTTATTTCCCCTTTTGAAAAATTTCGTTTAAAGCTTGATTAATTTTCTTTCATTATTTCATTCATGTTAAAGAAGCTGTTACTGAAATTATCTTTCATTTGCTATTTAAATTGCCTATTTCCTTTTGAATTCTTTCATAATCTGCATGTATATAAATTATTGTGCATTTGAATAGCAACAAAAAATGTTGAATAAAAAGCAAGATAAAACTAAAACTGAAATTTTTTTAGTGTTATTATTCAGCACAAAACTTCGTGTTAAATTATGCTTTGAAAAGTCTTCTGGTTCAAAATTCTTCATACTAAAATTTTATTTTTTAAAGGTACGATGTATATTTTCTTTGTTTTAAGTATTATTTTTTAAAAAAATCAAATTAATCAATTAATCAATTAAATCTAAATCTGTATCGTTATTTAAACAGCTTAAAATCTGCAATTCGTTACTCCTTTCATTTAATTGAAAACTCTTTCCACTTTCTTTTCAAGTAAAATATCCGAGAAATAACTAACATTTAAAAAGCGCGTCTGACTGAATATTCTAAAAGCATATCCACCGCGCAGTAATGAGAGCGTCGACTGCCTACGCGATTAACTCCGAGACAGAAGTGAGTCAGAGAGCATAAAACAGATGATTATCTCCGCAAAATATACGCATACAACAAACAGTGAAATAGAACTTCCCCTCATTGATTTCACTGATATATGTATCGCGCACGCAAATTGCCGTGTAAGCCGCTCCCCGTTTTAACCGTTTTTTCCAACAGACGGCGCTGTCCCATGGCGTGATGTCGGTGAGAATGGGCGGCTCACGTGATACCGTGACGCAAGCAATATTGTTCACTCCGTTTTGCCTGTCCAGTTTTCCTATGAACAGTAAACAAACAGAAGTCACTTTAACAAAGACAGGGATTTAAGACCACTTTTGTTTTCATTAAAGAGGGATTCTATTTATTTTCGATGCTTTCTACACAATACTTTTAGAATTAAAAAATATCATAATCCTCTTTATCGGAAAGTATCTCTTCAAACTGTAATCATAATTCTATATTGAAATGAAAATATAACATCAGATGTGCAAATGTTATAACAATTCAATAACTTTCGTTTGTATTTTTTTACTGTATTTAATTAACAAAACGGAGAAGATTTTAAAACTATTTTTTAATTAAGTGACTGCTTAATTACACGCTACTTAAGGGTCTGAGAAAATAATAGGAATCTGTTGTTCTTAAATTCATGAGTAAATTCCTCATTGATATTCTTGAATAATGGGAATTTAAAAAATATCTATAGATAAATCACTCTCTGCTTTAAATTAAAGAGCCCGTTGGTGACTTCGTGAAGTCAGAAATCTGAAATACACTTTTACTAAATCTGTCCAAAGATTTTGATAAAGTTCGGTGCGAAGAATTATTCATCAACACTCTGATGACTTGTTGATAATTTTGGAGCAAAGAGTCAACTCAAGAGAGCGGAAACATGCAGAAATTCTTCACCCATATCGTTCTTAGCGTAACGTTTAGGTGTGAGTGAATAATATACTTTTCTCAATCCTCAGTTCCTGGTTCCAGAGAGTTTTATTTTCGAAAATTTTGTTCAATATTAACATTAATGACTTTCCTATGATTTAGCAACTCTCCCTGACGACACCAACTTATTTATTATACTTATATGAGCTAAAACAAACATAGCAAGCTTACGATTTTTTTGCAACCCAATTGTATCGTTGATTTTTAGATTGACAAATTAAAATCACATCGATTTTAATAGCCACATTTTTACTAATAAAAAAAGAAATATCTGGATAGACTTAATCTAAATTTTTGGCCCATTCATATGCTGAATAAATGAATATATTACATACTTAGGACTTTTCAGATGCAAAATTAAACTTTAATCGGTATATTAGATAAGACCTCAATAAAGCTAAATTTAAAAGTGCTACGTTTTATAAATATATAATAAGAGCACGAATGATGCATTGTTTCAAATGTGATTTTCCACTTCTGGAGGAATTATTAAGAAATTGTAAGGTTTCAGAAATAATTGATTTAAATATGACGATTTCAGAATCAGAGAATGTTTCAGAAATCAAAGGAATATGGGAAATATTTACAGAAATTGTAGGGTCCGCCAATTTCGGCAACCTTTCTCCCTCACAAAGCAACCCTTCTTGTGGAGATGCGCAATAATGCGGAGGGGAAAGGGTTGAGAGAAGAGAGAGACCAGCCAAAGAGAGTCGAGAAGAGATGGATTGCAGAACGAAGGAGGAATGTTGAGAGGCGAATCCGAGGGGGGATGACACCAGCATTCTGGAACTGACGAACACAGAGACAGGGGGTCAGTCGGAGTCGGGGACGGACGGATCGAGAGAGAAGTTAGCCTGAGACGAAGACTGACAAAATCGAACGATTATGGGATAGCATTGAGTGTATTTCGTATTTTTGTTTCCTGTGTATGCTGTGTAGGATTTCTGCATGTTAATAAAATTTGGGGACTAAAACTGGACACGATTACTGGCTCTACCTCTCACATAAAAGAAACCCAACATCTTACAGAAATATTATCCAAATTCTCAAAAAATTCATATGTAATGAACATATAATCGTGCAATTCCTAACTCGTTTAAAATGTCAAAAGCGTTGTTGGATAGAGTGTTAATTTTCCAACCTTAATAAGTCGGAGACAAAAGACATCCATTGCTAATGTACAGGTTTAAATTTTTTTTCAGGTGCTTTCTATATAATCTAGATCGCTACTATGTGTTATAGTTTTTAAAATCGGGAAATTCCAAAAACTTTTAATATAATCTTAAAAACTCACTCTAAAATTTGAAGATGAAGAAACAAATTTTCATTCAATACATCGTTCCCTCCGATATTGTTTAATACATTATGATTATATAAATAACATATTCATCTTAATTATAAGAATAAAGGTTTATAGATATGAATAAATATTTTTTATATATGATTTAAGTACTTAAATATACTATAACGAATTTCTGTAAAAATTGGACCTAACATGGAATAAGCCAAATGCCCTCCTTTTGCAATTTAATGGATTATTATATTCGATTCATGATCGACAAATAAAAATAATAGATTGTTAATGATATACGAAATTCAGCTTTACCATTTTGGGTCGTTTTTCTCTCGTATGTTCTTATATTATAATTTCTAATTAATTTAGAAAGGTATTAATGCGTTCCCGCCATAATTATACAAAACTAAATACACTGTGGGTGCTGTGAACTTTCAAACATGGTCCATTAGAATGACATTAGTTATCGACACATTTAATTGTAGAGCACATGTTTACACATGGAAAAGAACAATAAATTCTTTAATAAGAAGGTAAGCATGGAAGAATATAACATATTTCCAATTGAAATATCATATTTTTAAGTGTGAAATTATGCTAAACATCGATTTAACTAAATCAGCGAAAACTTCAGGCAAAAAATTCCAGAGTGTTTTAATTTAATTAAAAGTGTACTGAATTATTGTAAATCTTCCTAAAAGATGGCACTGAATAATTGGTCTACATTAACTTTCATTTTATTGAAATTTTAAAATTATCCTCATTGGCATAATTATCATGGACAATAGCACATTTATAACAAAGTACAGAGAATGTGTGCGTGAGAGTAAATAACAGCTAAAATACGAGTGCTAACTGCTAAATGCGCTATGAAAAGTATATAGCGCATTTAGCAGTTAGCACTCGTATTTTTTTAAAAAAAAGTTTCAGTTGCTGAATACTCAAACCCATCTAAATGCACGAAATTCCACTTCAAATTCAGAAGAGCTTTGGCTAAAAGGTAAAGTGTTTTGTCTTTCAAATACTATTAAAAAGTAATTTCGATATATTTCTGCAACTATGTAACCATGACGTAATTTTAACGTTGTTAAGCTATTAACTTAAGGTAAGCGACAGGTTTGAAAAATTATTTTTTTTTTGCAAAATATCAAGTAATTTTTTTTATTCAGTAATCCTAATTTATGAATTATCTTCTCCATAGATTCAACTGAATTCTTTTTATGAATTTTGCTTTTATAATTAGGAAGTTACATTAATTTTTATAATCGAATAACACATAGTTTGGTGCTGTTTTACATTTTTAAATGTAGTTTTCTCAAATTCTTTTTGATGAATTTTCTTATAAAAGCATCGGGAAAAAATTCCATTGCATATTTTTTTATTAAAATTTGGAACCATAATTTCCCATTATATTCATTAAATCGTGAATGAGGCAATAATCAATTTATTCCTTAAATAATATGCGGTAGTTATTCTAATTTTTTTAAAAAAAACCAGAATGTCATACCCTTTATCAGTCGAACAACAACATTTAAAAACTAGATACAAAATGAGCTATTTTTTGTTCGGAATCTAGGAAATATATGTATTAAAATACATGCAAGATGTTGAGCAAATTATTTCATAAACTTTTAAACTTAGAAGGTTTTTTTATTTACACCTGTTTTTAAACAAAACTTCTATATTTTTTTCAACTTTAAAATGCTTGTAACTGTATATTTTTACTCCTTCAGATTTTTCAACCTATTTTCTGGAAAAATACAATAATGATACATTTTATAGCATTTTTTTTAAATTCCTCTCGAACGTAGTTTTGTAATTGAAAATTTAGAAAATAGTTAGTCTAATCATATAACAAAATTTTAATTATCTTTAGACTAATTTTTATTGCAACCCACCCCCAAAGAATTTTTCACTCCTTCAATCCCCGACCTCTCACCAAGAATAATAGTTGCAAGCCAATGAGCGTAGACACATGTAAATTAGTATTTATTACACATTAATAAATAACTCCATTTAAATGTCAGAGACCAATATTTTAGGTATTCTGCTCATCAATATTTCGCCCAAATCATAATTTTTAATTATAAATATAACCCGTGATCAATTTCTGTATACAAAGAGAGGTTATCTAACATTATACATGAATTAATTCAGTAGTCGACTAAAGTTTGACATTTACATGAATAAAGTATCATCACACTATCTCATACATTACTTACAAATAATTTACAAATTCAGGAGCCCGGATCTAATTCCGCAGTCATCGTAATATAGCTTTAAACAACATTTACAAAGGAGAAGGAATAAAGAAAGCAAATGGACCAAACCGTCCTTGCTGTAGTTGAAATCACTGAAAAAAAATCAAAACATGTCGTGCATAAAAAAAAATTCAATTGAATGGTTAGCAGTTGAAATCTCATTCACGCCTTTTGACTTCCTTTGAATTTGGAGACAATCACCATCCTTAAATCTTCCTGTAAACGCTGCTGATGTTTCATCGCTCTCTTTGGTCAGGTTTCGTTCTCGTCACCTTTGAGACTTCGTAATTCACACTTCTCCAATCAGCTCGCACGCCTGACCCAGCTTCTCAGGAATCGGCACTCCTAGTAGGAGAGCACTCGGGGATTAAAATGTCATTTACATCTCATCTCAACCCTTGAGGTGACATCTCACCTCAAGTTGTCATCGCACTATTTAAACGAATTTTCTACCCGCACCGTTCGAGCTTAAACAGCCGGCCTGGTGGTGATGTCATCGTTCTTCCGCAAAGGATCGCCCTTTCCAAACAACAGAGGGAGCGCACGATTCGCCCAACTAGGCTGCTTTTCTCACTCCTCCAAGTTCAACAAACTTCTAAATTATAATTTTTGCCTAATATTCAGTTTTGTTAAAGTATTTAAAGATTTTACTGATATTGAACTAACAATTTTGGTCTTTTGGTCATAGCAATTACAACGAATAGGTAATTTGGCTGCCGCTAGAATGTTTAGAGATACACTTTTACAAAAATAAATAAGATAACCGTTTTTCTACATTTTATAATGGGGGCAAATGTTCTGATTTGTTATTAATTAATAATTATTTTTTATTTCTCCAAGCTCATATTCGTTATGTTTTATGGTTTTTTCCTATCATATTTCCCTTCCTGTGAATCAGAAGTACTACATAGAGGAAAATGCCATACTGTGGCAAAATGGTTAGAAATTTCTTACGTATGATAATTAAAAAATATATTAAAGTTTTCTTTCATTTTTGCATAGCTGTTTTTGATTTCCGTTCTTGATATGGTTTTCTGCACTCATGTAGGTTTTATGAAAACATCTTAAATTGTGTGAAAAAAAAATGTTCGGTTGCAGAACTCTTTAAAGGAATAAATTGATATGTAACTAGTGAGTTACTAAATTGACGACTCCATATCCTTGCAAGGGTTAAAGTGCACGACAAAACGGTTCGTAATGAATCTGCAGACAAAGTAACAAAAATGTCAAAATTCTGGCTAGTATAAATATTTAATTGAAAATTCCAAAAAGAACATTCAAAACTAAGTCAAGAAATTAAATTTTAAAAAATTAATGCCAAAAGCATTGGCATATTGTAGAGAAAGAAAGATTCACATTTGAAATATCTAAAAAAGGTTTAAAAATTCTAAATGCTTAGATAATATATATAGTAATAACAATGAATATTTATAAATGTTAAAAAGTCTAAATGCATACGAATTATACATATATATTATTTACATATTATGGTCCCACCCCAAATATCTGCACCTCTTCAAGTCTGCAACAGTCTGCGTGGTGAAAATGTTAACAATGACACAAACCCCTACATATTCTTCTGCCGACTGAAGGAGTACATTGAAGACAATTTAGAATTGGAAAATTGTCTGTGAATTTGTCAGTAAAAAATCGATGATAAATTAAATCCTGGCAAAATTCTCTTTGTCATGCATACCAGTTTATAAGCATGCTTTACCTTTTGCCTCTTTTTTTAAAAACTTCTTATTTATTTTTCCATTTTAGTTTGTTTACCTTTTTTTACTTATTTTTTCTTTTTACTGTTTTATTTATTTTATTTTATTAAAAATTTATTGCTTTATGTAATACGGTGGAAGCTATACTGCTTATGTCTCTTTTACTAGCTTTTCTGTACCGGGTTTCTTACTGAATTTTTTTTAAAAAAAATCTGTACATTATATTTTTATTTTATCAAAAAAAGAGTTTTAATTTTGCTTAATTTAATTCAATATCTTTTCATATGAAAAATTCAGTACACATTTTTTATGATTAATATAATACATGGAAATATATTTAGATTAAAGGATTCTATTTTTAAGTGTCAAATATCCAAAATATGAAGCTTACCAAAATATACTTGTTCCTTCACTGCAGTATCAGTTTCAAGATCAATGATTCAAACCGAAGAAATCATTTAATCGCCTTTCAAATGAAGCAATTTCAATAACTTTAAATGCCACGCGAATTCTTCAGTCAGTCACATTTTATAGTTTTCGCTTCTTCTCTTCTCCGTGATAAAGTTAAATCCAAACTAAACTCGTTTTTCTTTCCTTCCAATAAATTCTTAATTTACGGAAGAGTTTCTCCGGAACAATAGCCAATTATTCCCTCCTCTGCCTTCCTTTCGAACTCAACAAACAAACCGTTCGCCACCGAAACCCCCCTGTCAACCCTCCTCCAAAAGGATGCCTCCGTGCTCTAAATAGATCCAATTACGAGAAATTAAAGTATATTCTCTTAATCAAAGGAAGGTGCACTGCCTCCCTTAATGGAGGGGCCCGAATGTGCTTCTGATAATGGTTGCTTACAGAACGATCGCCTCCAAGGGCTCAATGAAATGGAAGGGTTATAAAACCCTTCTTTCAGACTCAGTTTAAATGACCGTTCTATCTTCAATGCACCATGGTTGATCGAAGGAGATTTTGCTGTTCACTTTTCGACTAATAATAAAGAGATTCAAGAAGTATTTTTTTTAAACATTCAGTAAAAAAGTTAAGAATAATAGCTATGAATTCTGTAACAAAGTGGTTTATAGTTTTTTATGTCAAAAAAGAAGTAAGCAAGCCTTACATAGCGAAAAAAAATCTGCGATGGTAAACATAAAATGTTAATACCTTACAGTAAACAAACATATGTCACTCGTCAGGGGGTCATCCGATTATTCAAAGGTGCCAAAAAGTAAATAGGAATTTACGAGTCTACTCAGTTATTATGTTTCTACGTTTTGATCCGAGAACCTCGCTCTCATTATTTTACATATACACGTGCACTTCGGGAACTCATTGACAACATTAGAAGATATTTTTAAATCTCTGAATATTGTGTCAATGGTGTGTTCAGCATTTAAACTTTTTGAAGATTACTTTCCGCCATCTGCTTTCTTAAATTTAAGAATGCAAAACTAACAGAAATCTGCAATAAATTTCCGAAGTCAACGCAGAGAATGTGAAAAATGATCCGATAATAAGGATACGGGTGCGAAGTTTCAATGTAGGACGAAAAATATTCAGTGTCTATGATTGATTGGGATTTGTTATTACGATACTGCCGATGCGTTTTCAAGCTTGTTGCTTCATTATTCCAAGCGGGCCCTTTCTACGACAAAGGCACATTAAAATTTGTGTCTTATTAAGATAAATTCTTCAACGATGGGGACAATAATATAGAAAAATAACCTAGATACTGCATTTACCTAAGGAATCAAACAATTTTTCAAGGGGGAGGGGCACGACGAGAATTAACAGACTTTGAACGTGGAATGTTAGTTGGATCTAGACGCATGGGCCATTCCATTGCGGATATCGTTAGTGAATTCAACATTCCGAGATCCACAGTATCAAGAGTTTGCAGAGAGTATGAAATTTCAGGCATACCATCCCATCATGGGCAGCGCAGTGCGCGACCACCTGCACTTAACGATCGAGACCGCCGACGTCTGTGTAGAATGGTCAATATTAATAGACATGCAACACTTCGTCAAAAAACTGCAGGAATCAATGTGGGACGTACGAGGGACGTGTCCGATAGGACTGTGCGGCGAAATGTGTCTTCCTTGAGCTATGACAGCTGAAGACCGACTCGAGTGCCTTTACTGACAGCACGACATCGCCTGCAGCGACTCTCCTGGGCTCGTGAGCATATCGACTGATCCCTAGACCAGTGGAAAACCGTGGCGTGGTCAGATGAGTCACGATTTCAGTTATTACGAGCTGATGGTAGAGTTCGAGTCTGGCGCAGACCCCACGAAGCCATGGACCCACACTGTCAGCAAGACACTGTTCAAGCTGGTGGTGGCTGCATAATGGTGTGGACTGTTTTTACATGGCATGGACTCGGTCTTCTGGTGCAACTGAACCGATCATTAACTGGAAATGGTTATGTTCAGCTGCTTGCAGATCACTTGCAGCCATTCGTGGACTACGCGTACCCACCCAACAATGGGATTTTTATGGATGACAATGTGCCATGTCACCGGGCCAGAACTGTTCGCGATTGGTTTGAAGAACATTCCGGACAACTCCAGAGCATGATCTGGCCACCTAGACTGCCCGATATGAATCCCATTGAGCATTTCTGGGACATCATCGAAAGGTCCGTTCGTGCCCAAACTCCTGCACCATCCACACTTTCACAATTATGGACGTCTATACAGACAGCATGGCTCAATATTCCTGCAGAGGACTTCCAACGACTTGTGGACTCCATGACGCGTCGAGTTGTTGCACTTCGCCGGGCAAAAGGAGGACCGACACGATATTAATAGTCATCCCATGACTTTTGTCACTTCAGTGTATATTACACACAGTCCCACCTTCTTGATTAATTATCTTACAAGTACATAAGTGGAATCAGTTCAGAGTTCCAAAGGGAAAGGTGCTATGTTTCAGATAAGTAAGGAATTCGTGAAAGAATTCCTTACTTATCGTAAGACGGAGTTCGTGAAATCTCCCGCAAGAGGTCTGGGGTTATCCACTCGTTGATTAATCTGCAGGGATTGCTTGAAACGTAAGTTGATGAACTGGTTGGAATAACAGCGCCGAAGACAAAGCTGTCTATCTACTTGAAGTTCGCCCAAAGCTCTGTTGAGCTTTCACAATTTAGACGGGATGCACGACGGTCCGAAAGCGATGCACGAAGTTCAGATGATCTTCGCGTGGGCTCAGCCTACAGGGCGTGGCTACGTACGATACACTCCAAAATCTCTCCTGAGAATTTTCACACCGAATTCCAAGCTGAATTCTAGCTGCCATTCACTAACGCTGGCTTCGTCAACGGCTTCCTCCTTCCCGTCTATCTTTTTCGTCTCTTTTTTATTTGGGTCCCATGGGCCGGTCTCTAGTGACAAATGACCAATCAGGATAGTTCCCAACTTTCATTGGATCATCTGACAGAGGATACCTTCACAATCACATGAGAGAGGAAAGCATCGATTAGTATCCCACAGATGGCCGTTCCCCTCCTTGACTGGAGTAGTCCGTCCAGTAGAAAAGAAAAGGGCCATCTGCCGCCTGACCCCTTTTGTCGGTTTAAAAGGCAGGCGTCTCTTAACACATGTCCATTTCCTTTGAGATCACTGCATCTCTAATTACACCCCGAATCTCAAACTTAGACTCCCCAGAAACAACCTTCTAGAGTAACTGTTTAACTTTTTCTGGCATATCATTCTAATCTTAATTCAAAAACTCCTAATAGTCATAGCAACTTGTAAAAAATCCTGAATTCTCACTAACCTTCTCTAAGGAGCCATAACCCCCGCCCCTCACCCACCAACAGCCAATAGTTATGCGTCCTGGCACTCACCACCTCACCTTCCCCGCAACTATATAAAATGTTCCAGACTCCCTCAACACCACTTATTTCTGTTAGAATAAGTTTCAAAAACTCAAGCAGTTAAATACAATCAGCTCAACAACCCAGCATCATGCTAGCTTAGATCCGGTAACCAATAGGAGTGCGCAGCTTGTGTAGATCTGCTCTCTTTTAACATGTATCTGTTTCAGTCCACGTCATTCCTGCAACAGCAATGCAGCCTCTCACATCGCCAAGCCTGGAGGTAGCTCGGCGACGGGCAGGAACTCCATAAGCCTACTCTGTTCCTCGACACCATATAAGATGATCGTCGCAGAGGCAACGGACCTACACTGAGCACCATGCTGTCCCTATTTCTGCCATGACAGGGGATAAGTTCCTGACGGAGCTAGGTGCCCCGGGAAACCCATCACTACATTTGAGACCACACCTGGCGCACAGACACATCTGGTCTCAGCTTGACAACCGTAATTCGCAATGCGTACCATAGGTCTACATTCTTTTGCTTCTAACAAATTTTAATCTCTCAGGGAACTCTTCAGCTAGAAAGGGTTGTTGTTTTTTTCGTGGGAAACTTTGTTCGTTATATTCATATCAGTCGCTTGTCTGAAGTCGTCACAGCACCTAATTGCCAATTAAAAAGTACAGAAAAAGGAAGCGACTTCAGAATTTTTGTGATTCCATGTTAAAGATATGCTTCAAAATGAACTAATTTGGCTTCAGATGCATGATTTTTTTTATTTATCGCTCAACTGGAGTATATCTTATATGGAGTATAAGTTATACAATGTTTTCACAAAGAAAAGTCAGATATCCATAAATATTGCACGTGTAAGCATACCGTAGTTAACAAAACTGGAAACAGGTACAATTCTGAATAAACTTTAATCCTCCAGAAAGCCAACGGTGAGGCCAATTCTAAATGTTTTTAAAGACGTAAATTGATATGGACACTGTCTAATGCAGCTCTAGGCATTTTAATAGAGCTGGAAACAACAAAATTGAAAGTTGGTCTTTGAAGCAACTCGTCATGAACTTCGGGTATTTTTTAAGAACTTAATTGACATTCTGCTGATAAATTCCGAAACAAGGTCAATTTGGAAACCGTTATGAGGTAGCTTTCTTTTGATATAGCAGGGAGTATCAATAAATTTCAATTGTTGTTTGTTCTGGATATCTTGCAACTTCTTCAACTGCGTTCCGATTGCCGTTTGTTGGACCACCCCCACCTGTGGAAGTCGATTCGGAGCTCACCACAAATTGCCCGAAAAAGATATAGAAATCAAAGAATCCCGCAAAGCCATAAGTGAGGGGAAAGAGGCAAAATGCGTTTGTCTCACAGCACGCGCAGGCTCTATAAACGCGGCTATAATGTTTTGGGCAGAAGTGACTTCTTAGAATTGGGAACCGTACATCACGAGAGGTCTTGTAATTCATTTGCAGAAAAGACGCTTGAGTCTAATCGATAGCTCATTAAACGGAGTAATTAAGTTCTATTTAAAACTCGCTGTTGTAACCTTGGAAAAGGCTGCTTTAATATAATAATTTAAGGATAATTTTTGCATCAGTAATTAATTTTAGGCATTTATATACATTTATCCAGAGGAAAGATTGTTGAACAATTTAATTGAATTAAGCTCTGTTTTCTGTTTGTTTTTTTGTTTTTGGTGAAAAGAAAGCATGCGCATTATGGGGGGGGGGGGTACGTTTATTTTCCAGACGATAAGCTAGACCTGTTTAAGACACACATAGTTTTAACGATTTTTTATTACTGTTTATGGATTTTTGTGTCGAGGGAGAACTGTGATATATTCTAACATATAAGTGACAATTATCTATTTTTGGAATGTTCATTGATAAATATAGCGCAATGTTGGAGAGAGCAAACTTCAATATGCGCAGCTATTAGTAATTGGTCTGAGGGGTTAAATTATGTTGTTTCCTGGAATCTTTAATTTGCGAGAATCAGGTACGAACGTATAATTTTAATTACGCTTAAATTCCTAATCTCATATACTGCTAAGGACTAAATTTTATAAAAGATTTTAAATACGTCCAGAAAAGGAGCACTTGTAGTTTCAGATTTCTCAAATTCATTATTAGTCAATTCTGTGAAACTCATACCTAATAATTCAGCTTTTTCCTAAATCCAAATCGCTTGGTTACTTTGATACTATGGATACTTTCACTGGACGGAACATGTGTTAGAGCAAACAATAAGGGAAGAAAGCAGCTGTGTCCCTGTCAATAGATAAAAGACACCCGCCCTTCAAGCCGGCACAATGGGGATCAGTAGCAGACGGCATTCAATTCTTTTTGAGCAAAAGCAGCAGACTAAACGGAACCAAGACGTCTCTTTGCTAGACACCGTTTTCCCCTCTCTTGTGATTGGCAAGATAACTTGGGTCAGATGATCCAATGAAAGTTGGGAATGATGCTGATTAGTCATTTGCTACCGAGGGCCGGCTTTTTAGACCAAGATAAAAAGGAAACCGATTGGGAGAACGAGGAGAGGAAGCCAAGAGGAGAGAGCCGACTGACGAATCAACAGAGAGTGATTGGAGCGAGAATTCAGCTTGGAAAATTCTTAGGAGAGAATTTGGAGCGTACGTAGGCAGCCACGCCATGTCGCCGAGCCCACGTGGAGTTCATCGGAACCTTTGGAACCATTCAGTGTCTCGTCTGAAGTGTGAAAGCTCACACAAGCTTTGGGGAGAGCTTCAATTGGTTGAACAGCTGTCTTCTGAGTTGCTCTTTCAGCCAATTTATCACCTTGCATTCCTGAAACCCAGCGGGTAAATCGACGAGCAGATAATCCCGAACCTCTGGCAAAATCTTGCGGGAGTTTCAAGAACTCCATCATATGGCTTCACCTCCGAGAGAGACTACTTTACTTATCTGAAGTACAGCACCTTTCTCTAGCGAATCTCTAACTGAATTACCCTATAATTCTAATACTTAATCAAGAAGGTGTATCTGTGAGTACTATATGTATATTATATCCTGAAATAAATAGATTTTTATATCTCCAAGTCCTGAGTATGTCTTGGGCCCAACTCAACAGTAGCCCGGCCAAAACGTTTCTATGTAAAGAAATTGCTATCTTGTTTAATTATTAATGATGGAAAGAATAATAATTATTTTCTTGGAGACAAAAATATATTAACTGAAATCGAATGATATATAAAGGAGAAGTATAAATAGTATTTATTCCATTTGTTTATACTTTATTATTCAAGGACTTTAGGATGGACAATATATTTTCCTTTTCCGTCTTCAGCAAAAACAAATAAATTTCTTGATTCCTCGCCTTGTGAACATCCCATCTAAAATTACCATATAAAAAAACATGGATTTTTCTATGTTCGATTCCCAAACTTGAAGAGCCATGCGCCTTGTTGATGATCGTGAATTCAAATTCAGAGGGGAACTGAAACAGCAATCTTTTGAAATTAAAAGACGTGATGATGGGGATAATGAAAATGTATCTGGAATGAGAGCATCTTCACCATGCGACCTTCCATTAAGAATATTTGCCTCGATTCTTGCCGAATGTTGGTCTTCCGATTCTGATGCGCGTAATTTGAATGACAAACGCATAAATCTTGTCTTTGAGTTTTTGCCATATGTTGAACATGAAATTCTGAAGCGCGTGAATTTACAGCTCCTAAACGATTTGCTTCATTGCTCGTTTGCCGTTGCTCGTTTGTTTGAGAAGATGAAATGTACTTATTTCTTCGTGCTACTTTGGTAGATTTACTAAGTGAAACATTTTTTAAAGAAGCAATTAAAACGATGTACGTTTGGATAACTGAAATATCGTTTGCCAATTCCCTGAATAAATAGAAAAACTATTGTTTGCATTATATATAACTTGTCTTTAGCTTCATCAATAATAATAATACTATTTTGCAGGTGTGAGATAAAATCTGAATGATATGTGCGGTTTGTCGCTGCCAAAGTACTGCGAACGCTGAATTACAACGACCATTCATTAATGAAAAGAAAAAAATAGCGATTGCACGAAATATTTTTGATTTCCTATAGCTCATATTGTTTGGCAAATCGATGAAGATTTTATTTTGTTTGATTTATGTGCGATTAACTCCGAATGACATGCTCCGTTTGTCATTTAATGTTTGCAGTTTGTTGATTATCAACGCTAAAATACTGTTAAAACGTGTAAAACGACGAATTTGTAAATTTTATTGTGTTCAATGCAAATGGTAAAAACTGTACTGTACATTTAATCTTCGCACAAGTGCAAAAAATAAGTTTGCAAAGTTTTGTGATGGTACGGCAGCGCATAAGTTACGAACAAACAAACATTCGTTTTTATGCACTAGATTAGCAAAAAATCATAAATGTTATCAGTAATATGTAAAAAATACCACTTTTATTTCTAAGAATTGTAAAAGATTTTATTATATGTATATCGAATCATAATTTTGATAAAAATTTCGAGGCGTATCTCTAAGTTTAAGAAATTGCTTAAGACATTATTTTTATAAAAGGGATTATAATTGTTTACCTTTCATTTTTTCTATCGTATATTAACTATCAAACTTAAGAACAATAAAAAAAATCCCTGTTGGTAACCCAGGAATTGCTTTTTCCAGAAATGTAAGGAAAAAGAAATTTAAACAATCTCAGTCTTACCCAAATTTTTTTCATGAGAGTTTTAACAATAGGAATGGATAAAAAATTCAACTAATGACAAGATTCGAAATATTTTAAGTATATAGTGAATAACTTTAAATAAATTTTACAAAGAAGTTAGGAACTACTGTCTTTGGTGGACGTCACTGAAAACATTGTGAAGCGTGAAAATAAAATGCTATGATTACTCTCTACTAAAATATTATGTACATGTTGCCTTTGCGTTTTCGTAACTCTGAAAATCAATTAATAAATAGCATATTAAAAAATCCAACTGGAACTATAATATTCAAAATTTTCATTCATATATTAATTTAATTACATAATAATAAATCTGAGGGTGAAAATTAACGTATTTCTATCTTCAGTCTGAGAAATAATTAAGAAATTTTGACTGTTTATAAAATATAGTCATTTTCTATTCACATTAGAAATTTATGGTTACAACTAATTTTACAAACTGAAGAAAAAAACGAGAGAAAGTATGTAACTTTTGTTTGGATGACAAATTTTTCTAAGAAAAAATTTACAAAAGAACTGTATTATTTTGGATTAATCAAATTCACTTGAGTTACTCGATGCATTAACTTCAATAACCGTAACAGTCATAGTTCCTTCTCGATAAAAATAACACAGGAATCGTTAATCAGCGGAGATAATTACACCCCATCATCACTAATGAGTTTTCTGTTGCCTCGAGGAATTGACTGTGAAAAAAAATTAAAAAATCAAATAATCCAATGTGGCAAACCAAGAAAATCATTTTTACGGCCTTATTGACGAAAAAAAAAGAAGTTTCCAAGATTCATCTCACTTATAAATTTAATCACCACATGCAACCCACTTTTCGAAAAGAGAAGGCTGCTCGTTGCTAAAAGATTGATTCAGAAATCTTAAATTAGACAGAAATAAATAGATTTAGCATCGAAAAATTTTAGAAATCGATGACAACCATTCTATTTATAAGCATTCCAAAATAGGGCATTTAATATAATTTTGTTATAATGGAAATTTAAAGATAATTAAGAATATTTTTCCTATTTTAACATGGAACAAAAATTGTTGAACATATTGCAGTATTCGACACTATTGACGGATGGTATATTACCATCAACTCTTTTAGCTCAACTTTTTTCCTAAAAATAAGTTATTTTCGCTGCTTTTTCTCATATGATTTACTAAATTACATTATAAATTGATGTTTCACGCGCTTTTTTTTCTGAATGAAAAAAAATAAAGTGCAACAATCAAGGAAGACAATATAAAAATTTATTAATTCACTCATGGATTTGTTTTAAAAAAAGGCATTTTAATACAGTGATGATATATTTAAAAAAAATTTGATATTAGTTACAACTTTTTGTCGGGATATCGTAATATTTTCAGGGGAAATAATACAATTACAGAATTAAACTATTAATGAGAAACAAAACTGTTTTATGCTTAGAATGGAAATCTAGTGCGAAGAGGGAAAGTATTCTATTTTGGGGATACCGTTATTTTGGTGTTGCTATGAAAAATCGTAGAATGTTCATGCGATGAATACTAAACAACATTCTATGTACGGAGAAAAAAATCCCTTATTCCAGAAAATAATAAACACAAGAAATAAAAACAAAGTCATACTGAACTTAAAGAAAGGCCTTTATAGTAATTAATAACACAAATATCTAACAAAATTTTAGACATTCATTACCAGTTTTCTCTGCGAATACGATTCCATTGCGAGATTAATTCGCTTCAGAATCTCAGGTTTGCCTAATTTACTCGATAAGACATTATTTTACATGGAATCGTCCAGAAGAATGTGGACACCTCGATTCTTAGCCCTTTCGAGAAGGGAAGCAGAAACGTGCGCATATCGCGCGAGTATCCGTCCAGGGTCAGTTTTTTTTTTTTTTTTTTTTTTTTTGCTATTAAGCTTAAATCTACGAAATTACCAAAATATCAACGCGTTTTTTAATAATGTTCCGTAATATATTACAGTGCCACAATTATTACTATGAGAATCTATTTCAGAATCAATATCAGAAATAGTTTGCATCATTTATACTATTTCAAGCTCAGCCAAACCTTCACGACGCTTCGACATTCTAACTGTAAAAAGAGAAAAAAAATCATGTCTACAAAATCTAATTATCTCCTGAAAATTGGGCTGCAAACTTAAATGCCCAACTCTGTAGCGAAAATAAAGTCCCCTTGCTTACTATAAATAAAAAACGGCTACTGAATTGAAAAAGCCGTCATATGACATGCCTTTAGGAAGCACTCCTTTTCTCTTATACAATCAAAAATCACGTGTACGTGAGTCATGTTACTCTCATTTTGAGTAGAATATCAAATATACAGGCATCTGAAACCATATAGATATACAATGTCATCCTGTGCCAAAAGTTATAATTTTTTAAATGTTCCAGGACACTGCCGCACATATGTGATTGCCGAGGGTGAACGAGAAAACACTTAGGCAAGCTAGAGTGTTGGTCAGGAAATTAGTGCGCTTCAAACAGTCGGAGTAAAAGGGTTAATATAGACAGTTTCTTAATTTCAAATTTCCCGAAAAATCCTTTCTTATTACAAGATTTTTTTATTTGGCCATTTTCAATGTCAAATAATTGTCAAGGCAAGCGATCATTGATCTCGTAAAAATATCTCGTAAATCCTTTCTTTCGAACTAAAAATTTAGCGTGATCAGAATGCGGAAAGGTCGATAACCGAGATTTCTATGCTATTTTAGATGCCTTTCGTGTAAAGTCTTTCAGAGCGTCACCGAAAACATTTTTTTAACAAAGGAGGTTCAGTGACGTCATTTTCAGGGCATGAAAACATATCCATGAAATCCTTTGCTTCAAAGTTTATATTTAGAACATTAAACTTCGTAACTTTATCTTAACTTTCTGTTCTTGCTATTAAAACACAGCGAAAGAAGTTAAGTTTCCTTGGAATTTTATGTTTACCGCTAAGCTTGCTTTGCTTTGATTTCAGGCTTTAAGAAATTCCTGAATTTTAGCATGATAATCTTTTTTAATTCATAAAATTCTTTTTCTAAGCAACCGGAATAGAGCCACTTAAACATATTTGTTCTATTATGGAAACTAAAATGTCACATACATGTCATATTTCATTTACAGTAAGATCATTTTCTGAAGCAAATTTGAGGCCATGCCTAGTACACTATCCGGCCAAAAGTATCTGGACGACCCTCAAAAAATCACTTCTGGCAGATGGTGCAATTTGATGTGCAATTGAAAGCTATAAAAGTGTTATTAGTGGTTTTTCAGGTTGTATATATGTGTTTGTGAGGCAATGAGTAACTCAAAGGAGCTTAGTGAGTTTAATCGTGGCAGTATAGTAGGATGCTGCCTTTGCTGGAAATCGGTTTGTAAGATTGCGGATATTCTACAGAAGTCTAAATTACTGTGAATAATGTAATTGGAAAGCGGAAATGTCAAGGCAGTTAAAGTGCAGAAAAACGAACTGGTAGTCAAAAAAAAAACTTGGTCGAACGCAGTCGCAGAACTCTGAAAAGGATAGTAAGACAATATCACAAGTCCTCGTTCCTGACAATTTGTCGGGATTTCTAAAGATCATCAGGCGTTAGTGTTAACTGCAGGACTGTTCGTTCGAGAGTTAGAAAACTTCGTATTCCATGATCATGCATCTGCGCACAAGGCGAACAT
The DNA here is from genome assembly GCA_026289955.1 of Argiope argentata. Lineage (NCBI taxonomy): Eukaryota > Metazoa > Arthropoda > Arachnida > Araneae > Araneidae > Argiope > Argiope argentata. Next base: position 174,204 of record JAOUZG010007800.1, on the reverse strand, counting down.
CACTACTCAAAACTCAAAGCATTTTTTACAATTGCGCACATCTCACCGTCATTGGACTATGGACATGGGGAAATTTATTCTTTGGATTGATGAATCCCGCTTTACAGTCTAGCAGTCGGATGGGCATATCTGGGTCTCGGGGATGAAAGGCTAACGTTTCTTTAGTGATTGCTTTGTGTTAACTGTTAACTTTGATGGAGGAAGCTTAATGGTGTGGGGGTGTTTCTGGTGGTTTGACCTGGCTCCGTTAGTTTTTGGGTTTAGAAACATGAATTCTGAGATGTATGTAGCCATTATGGACAATGCTGTCCTCCCAAATGTATGACAATATTTTGGGGAAGGCCCATTTCTCTTTCAGCAAGATAGCTTCTCCATTCACACATCGAGGCTTACACAGACGTGGTTTGACAAAATGTTGTTCAAAACCTGAATTGCCTTCTATGAGCCCCGATTTAAATCCCATAGAACACCTTTGAAACGAATTAGAGTGTATATGACGTAGCCACCCTAATCAACCATCCTCACTGAAAGCACTCACTTCAGCTCTGATGGACGGCTTGCAAGTCAATTCCTATATTCACCTATCAAAAACTGGTGGAAAGTCTTCCCAGACGTCATCGATAGAAAAAGAGAACCAACATCTTATTAATATGGGTCTCATATAAGTCCATCCACTGGGTGTCAGGATACTTTTGGCCAGATAGTGTATAGAATAATCATAAAATTTAGGCAGTTCATAAAGTAGGCAGTTCAACTTCAAGCAAATCATCATTTCTCAAAAATAGAACGATTCGACATTGCTGGACCTCACTAATTTAGATTCAACCATCTTTTCACACAGTAAGGCGCACAAACTAACAAATCGGTGACATTAATCAGTTACTCAATAGACGGAGGGAAGATACCAGCTCAGCTGCACTCGGCAAAATTACTGCTTTGAAACCAGGCCTGTCCTTGTCACCGGACGCAGACAAATCTTCACCTGACCACAATAGCAACAAATCTAGAGATGACTCAATGTCATACCAATTCAATAATAAAACTGCTTTTAAAGTTTTATTCATGTATCAACGCTTATTTAAAGTTTTATATTTCATTTGAAACTTTAATCCTCTTTCAACCCCCCAAAAATCTACTCCAATATTTTTCCTATTTATAATTTATTTTATCTTTACTAAAAGTCAACTTTTCTACAACGAATTTCTAAGATGACTGCTGATACAAAATATGTGAATTGCATTCGTTTCTCTAGCTGTGAAACATCGTTTGAAAGAGTTCGGCAATGCTTTTGTTCCTACCGCATCAATTCTTCCTCATGAAATTCAACCAAAATTTGTAAAGTTGTAATAAAATTAATAAAATTTTAAAAGCAACTTCGGAAGTTTTACTCCAGGTCATCAAAGAAATCTACATGACAATTACAGTGAAGTCTGATTTCATGGAATAAAAATTACGACATGACAAAAATTTAATTTCTCCACCTTTTTTCTGAAAATCTATTAGTTTATTACCATCAAAATTTTTTTGAATATATTTATTTTTATTTTGGGAATCTGGATGGGAAAAAAAATCAGAAATATAGATGAAAAAACAATCTCTGATTAAATTTACTTCCTACCTAATTAAATTATTTTTGCGTTAGACTTATTTTATAGATTTAATTTCTCTTACTTCAGCGTTTAAACTCTTTCAATAATAATAATAATCTTCTATTTAAACACGAAAAATGAAAACTTTCTTTCTTCCGCTCTTTATCCTGTCCAAAATTGGTTTAAAATAAGTGACAGGCTTAGGAAGGTTATTGAAAGAACTTAAAATAATTAAAATACATATTTTTAATGACAATCTGACAGAACTATTCCGCATAACTGACATTTCAGTTGGTCCGCCATTTCACTCAACTCCCGTCACTTACCTTCCCACAATGTAAAAGCGCAACGCTGCCCAGATTTTGAATGCCTTTTTGTAATATTTATCGCACATGTAATAGTTTGCAGCCTTTCATATTTTTGTAATGATTCAGTTTGATAATTGGAATAGCCTTGCTGAATTTTTATGAAAATGTAGAATACAGTAGATTATTTAATTGATTATGATTAATAATTTTTCAAGGATTATAATTAGATTAGATGTAGTAAGAAATTGAGTAACTTAATGAGGAAATAATAGTTTTTACAGTTAAGAATGATGAGCGGCGAGGGGGAGATAAGACGGATACATGATTTTGATACATAGTGATTAATAATCTTATACATCTCCATAACTTTGTAATTTCTCCTGATAATACCAATTTTTATTTATTTACTTTTTACTTTTACTGTTCACTTTTGATCCATATTTGTTTTTTGTGAGGACTAATATAGTTACAAACAAATCTTCTAATCCTAAACTTCTTTAAATAATATAAAACGGCTCTACGGCGTTTATTTATTTTGCTAACAAAGAAAATTTTCTCACTTGTTAATACAGTATAAAAAGTGAAAACTTTATGTTTAATAAATAAATAAATAAATTCTCACAAACATATAAAGAATTTTAGAATTTCTGATACCTGTTTTAATTTTTTTCTGCAAATTCCTGCTATATAACATAATTGCATGGTCATTTCCTTTTTTTTATTTTTTGCAGGGCTAATTCAGATATAATGTTCTGTAACTATTTCAATCATTACTTTTTTTAAAAAATGTGAATATGCTTACTTTCTCATATAAGAAGCATGGCTGAAGTATTTTAATCGTCAAAAAATTTCAAGACTATATTTTGATGAATTTCCAAATTTTATTCATCTTTCTGTGAACTTGATAACTGAAAAAGTTTTCGAGTTTAACTGATGATATTTGTTACATGAGCTTATAACCAAATCAGTAGAGTTCTACAAGATTTAGAACGAATTCCATCCCCAGGAAATCAAACTATTCGATTATAAGTGAACTCGTTTGCTCCAAGACACGAAGAACTGAATAGTTAAAACTTGGTAAGCAGGTTCAATATTCAGCCCATAGATTCCTATCATGTATGGGGCCAAATCTATTAAAGATGTGACCGTTTGTCGGTCTGTGCTTCCGTATGCCTTCAAAAAATAAATAATAAATGGAAAAAATGAATCAATGATGTTTTGTATGTTATCTTGTGTTGCAACTGTAGTTTCGAGCCAAAACTGAGTTTCATTTGCGTGCTAAAAAGAATTTCAAAACACATATTCAAAAGACATATTTTGACGCTAAAGATTTATATTTCGTAATTGTTATTCGTTAATCAAATGGAAGGTATTTATAATCTACGACATTGTCAAAGGTAAATAATTTTATGTGAAGAATAAGGATAGAATTTCAGTTAATAGTATGAGATTCAGAAGAAACTACCTCTTTTAATTATTTATAAAACGGCACTCAAAACAATTAAATGATTTTGAGGTTGTGGATTGGTCTTTCACCTGGATAATTAAGTGAATTATTGATACATTATCGACAGATGTAGTAGGCTGCAAGAGATAAATATGAAACGTCTTTGGCAGAAAAAAATGCGTTTTATGAAGCATTCTGGTACGAAAGGAAAGAAAACACAGTTTGCGCATATGAGTAAAATAAATAAATAAAGGGTAAAAGAATTTTTTGTCATAGGGGGTAAGGTTTCCCCGTAGGACTACCTTTGAGGCATGTAGTGTATCAATCTATTGATGAGATATTCTTTATTAACGGGGTATTCTGTTCCACTCTTTCTGAAGTTTCAGTTTATAGAGAGTTTGTGAGGGTGGTAGACGTCCATCAGTTCGTCTATCTAAAATGAGCCAAGCATGTTCGATTGGGTTCATGCCCTTAGGATAAGCTGGCCATTCCCTTCGTATGGTTCCTTCTTCCAAAAGGAAATCATTCACCAAGCTAACACAATGTGGTCTCCAATTGTCGCCATTGACGTAAAGTCCTCTTCAATTGCAGGAGCGTAAAGGACGACAGTAGGTCTCATCCCTGTATCAGGCATCAGCCAGAGATCCATTTCTAATGATATGAAGATCGGTGCGCCCATCAGTGGAGATATCAGCTTGACCATGCCTTCTCCCATAGGCAAATCTTACATCCATGCATCAACGCAGGATTATTTCTAGTGCCACCTTCCCTCCAGATGAAAATACTTTTGTGATCAGAATGAACAGGGAAACGGGGCTCGTCAAAATATTGCGCCATTCATCTCTTCTCCAGTTCAATGGAACGGTTTCTTGCTGTTAATGTGGCACACATCAGCACATGGCCAGCATACAGATCTACAGCTTGAAGGACAGCTTGTGTCGAAACTGTGGTGCCAGTATCCGAACGAGGGTGATGTTGAAGAAGAGTGGCACACATATTTTGATGTCTCCAATCCTTTATCATTAGATAACTGTCTTCATTGCGCTTTGTTGCACGTCTACTCCCTTGCCCTGATCTTCACCCTGCATTTCCAGTCTCTAAAATGCTGTTCCAGATCTTGGGCTTCTGTAACTTCGGCATGTGTTTGACCCCCCCCCTCTTACCGGCCAAGACTGATCGAAGCAAAGCGTTTGCTGAATCTCGATTATTCCTTCCCGCTTTGTCTTACATTAAGTTGAAAGTGAAATCAGATTCGCTGCCTCTAAAGCATTTTCTTCAACATTAAAGAAAATTTAGATACTTTGAAGTTGAAAATAAGAAAAATTTGTATTTGTGACTTTCTTCGTCCATTTTATAAAAAATAAATAAATAAATAAATAAATAAAATGCTTATACCGTTATTTTAATACGCTATAACCATTTTCAGAAACTGCTTTTTAAAATATTCGTCGTTTCTTTATTATAACTACTTTTTTTAGCTTCAGTATTCACGAATAATATCCACTAAAAAACATTTAACTTTTTCTTATTTTAGTACAAAATAGTTTTTCAAAACATGTTGATTATTAGAATTTACTCTTAATATGGGATAAGTTGTAACAATAAAGTCAAAAATACTTGATATTTAAAAATACTTTAAAAAATACTTAAAAATAAAAATACTTAAAATGTGTTTGTTTTTTTAAACTATTTTTTGCTAATTAGGATTCATAAATTATTTGAAAAAACATTGTCATAAAGCATAATGGTTACAAATTATAGTTATAAATAAGTAAAAGAAAAAATATTTAGCTGAACGAAACATAAAAGTTACTGCAATCAGAACTGCAGCTAACGCAAGTTATAAATCAAGACTTTTGTATGCACATTCTGTAAATTAACATAGAAACCATTCTTCAGCATCAGAAATGCCAAGTGGTTTGGTTTCAATATTTCTAATTCAATGCCAATGTGTTATCAGATTTAAAATTGATTCCTTCAATAAACCACCGTGTAACCGAACTTAATGTACGCTAAAGTTGTCGGGGCTGATTACCTTTCTCCTGATGGAGAGCAGAAATGGGAAAGAAGATGCTAGCTCAGGCACTGTCCTCATCATCTGACCACATCCTATGCTAACAAAATTTTATCGTTATTTAGTATTAGGGTATTCATGTGGTATATTGTAATATTACAATATATATTATCATATTTATCTGAACTTAACTTCGAAAGCGAAATCAAAACCAAAATCTACCTTAGTTTCAATATACAGGGTAAGTCAAAATGAATATAGCGATTACAAACGGCTATAACTATTTAATGAAAAAATATTTATCGATAAGATTTACACAGAATGTAGAAGAATCTTCAAAATTTTATATACAGAAGTCATAGATGTTCTATGTGACTTCCCTTGGTCACACGGACAACATCTAATCGGTATTCCATTTCACGCCATACATTCTGAAGCATTTGTTCATTAACCGACTCAAGCGCATTACAAATGCGTACTTTCAGTTCTTCAATTGTTTTGGGCAAGGGAAACACAAACACTCTGTCTTTCACATAACCCCATAGGTAGTACTTTTTCCTTTGCACAAACATCCTGTTTCCTCAAACATCCGATGCCATCTGCGTATGTTGTTCGCATTTGGAGGTTCTTCATTGTACCGCTGACGAAATTTTCTCTGCACTGTAATAACAGAACGGCAACTGTGAAATTCCAACACAGAGAATGCTTTCTGCACGGGACTAGCCATTTCCACTAATGAGACGCCGCGCTGAACAGGTTTCTTGTCGTTGGGAAGTTCGATTTCGCGCATGCGCAGGCATCCGCTTGGCTGCACGTGCGCTTTACGTTAATAAATTTTGAAGTTCCGTCTACATTCTGTGTAAATCTTATCGATATATCTTTTTTCATTAAATAGTTATAGCCGTTTGTAATCGCTATATTCATTTTGACTTACCCTGTATATATAGATGTGAATTTAAAATCCTTTTCCTCGTCCTTCTTCTTTTGGTTTGTCTTATTTTTCCCCAAAATTATTTCCCTTTCGTATGCTCTTTCCTCTTATTTTGATTTTTTTTTTCATTGATTATGCCGTAATTTTCTTTCTCCGTTGTTTCTTTACCGGCTATATAAGAAGGAGTTTTTAAATTTTTTCCCACAAGATGGACCTATGTCAGACACTCTGAACGGTGAATCATTAGCGAGTGATCTGATCTTTGAAAATGCTAATTAAAGAAGAGTTTTAACACTTAATGCGTAGTCACAAAGTGAAAATATATTTAAGGAGATCAATGAATTAATTTAAAATTAAATTTCTGAAATATTTATTTATTTACTATACAATATCTGATCACAGCTTCACACTGTCCGTTTCGACTGACCAGTGACCAACGACAAAGACGAATTTTAAGGCTTCAAGAAAACTCCTTTGAAGGTTTTTTAAAATATTTGCATAACTTACCTGTCTCTTTTACCACTTTTTTCCTCTGTCTCTTTTACCACTTTTTTCCATGTCTCTTTTGCAGCTATTTCCATATCTAAAGTGAAAATATCATTCAGTATTTGCAGTCCTACCCTCAGAAAACAAATCAACAGTGAACTATATCGAGAATGTATAATTACAGAATTACAATTAACTTCTCTCAAAGTATTAACAGTAAAGAAACCAACATAATTAACAGCAAATATTTCTATTATTTAAGAAATTCTTTGCGAGGATATAATACATATTTGCAGTCATAGAATGTTATGCAGAAATTGAGTTAATTTTTTAAAGATATTATTTCTTCGAATAAATGATTACTACTTTCCGAATAGAAATCAAATTTTCATTAATTGTATTATATTTGAGTAAATTTTATCAAAAAATTACTATAAAGCAGTTTCACTGAAAGAAATTTTTCTTCAAAAATTATACAAAATGAATGCTAAATCGAAGCAGATAAAAGAGAAAACAATTAATTTATTGAAGCGATGGTATAACTAAACTGCATAAATTCAGTCCATGACAACAGAACAGCATCATTGTCCGTATGCTTAGACATTTGTGAAATTCTTGTCGGAGTCCCTAATATTCCGCCAGTGAACCATCTTATAGTAATGAAGCAGCGGAAAAGACAAAGTTGATGATTCGGATATGTATTCATGGTTAAAGGATATTCATGGACAAAGTTGATGATTCGGATATGGATAAATATGGATTCATAATCAAAATGGCAATTTCTTTTTTTATAATTTAATAATTTTCTTCAACTGTCAACAAGTAATGTTGTTTTCCTTTCATTTCAATTTGATTTCATATTCAAAACTTGGCATTCTTGTCTTCCTAACAAAATACTTGCGTGTTTAACATTGAGATAGAAATGTTGCGATACTTTTGACATTTGTTTGATTTCCTTTGAATTATTTTTTGGTAAAATATTTTGATTTCAAATTTTGAATATAGATAAATGTGTCCATAAAGTCTCATACTCAAAAAGCAATTAGTTTTTTTCCGAGATAATGCCAAAAAGAGAAAACATAAATACCTTTTAGAAACAGAAAATGGGGTGGGATTCGTAGAAAAAATGTGTGTGAATAGTGGTTCGGCTCTCATCGAGAAATTACATGGATCCGATGTCCTCATACAAGTGTAACAAAAAAAAGAATTTATGATGACGTTCCTTTGACTTTTTAAAATGGACTATTAAATACCTGTAAGGGAGGCAGGTGTATATTCTTCTGTTCTTTTTTACGGGGCACCATCCAATGTTTCTGGCAAGGTAAGTTCTTTTGCCTAAAAAAAAATCAGCAGGGTTTCAAGGAAGAGTTTTAATTGTCTATTTTTGCAGACTGGTGGAGTTAAAAAGAGCCTGATTCTAGGCAGAAGCGATAAAGTTTGGAGTTTATCCCACTGCTTTTGTGTGATGACATGGACTTTTTCTTTCCTCGACGGATTGCGATGTTCTGATTCTGCCCTGAGAAGCAAAGCAGTCCCCAGGTAGAAAAGATTTTGTCATTTTTGAAAGATGCAGGCTTTTTATTCCTTTACCAAGGCACGACAAAGCGAAGTAATATACGAAAGGTATCGTACAATAGATCGTAATTCTTCTGCGATTTTTAAATTTTATAAATCAGTTTTACCAGATTCATTGAATGCCGAAATCTCAAATAGCTTAAAAAATCGCAGTAGTAACACCTTTAAACGAGATTGTAGCGAATACTCATTTCAGAGAACAAAAAAAATTAAGGTGATTGCAATAAATGCAGAATTATTTTAAATCTATCCTGAATGAAGGCGGGTTATAAATCTAATAGTGTTAAGAAAAAATTTAAATTATTTTCAAATAAAAGAAATGATTGTAAAGAAATAAATTTGGTATCCCTGAATAAGTCATCAACGTGGTGAAAAAAGGATTTTGATGCAACGATATTCTTCTCAGGGAAAACGCAAATATTTCAATACATTTTAATTCACATTTTGGAAACCCCATCAAGAGAGCAATGACATCTCAAATTTTGAGGACTATAGATTTGCCCTGTAACACAATTTGGACGATTCTTGTATTATGAGTGTTGCATAACGTATCAAGAAATGAGTATTGAGAATTTTGAAAAATTTCCAAAAAGGGCGTATTAACAAATTAAATCTGTTGAATGCTATTTGAGGAGATGAAAGTTCATCGCAATGATGGATTGTCCTCCGAATGCGAGGGAAGTCAGCTGGTCGACTAATGATTTTTCCGGTGGGAGGCATCTCTTCCCATCTTTATCGGAATTCACTAACCGCTAAATAACTTTATCGGATTTCTAGTAAATCAAGGATTCTTTTTTTAGCTCCCATTATACAAGGCAGTTAGACGATAGAAGGTTTTGCACAACAAAACGTCTGACGAGCGGTTAACAGGTATGGTAACTATGGCAACGATTTCATCCATGCTTGTACCTTTTATCAATTTCTCACCTTCCATCTGAGATGTTACGTGTCTTGATGAAATATCGATTGTCGTTCAATTCCTTTCATCTGTGAGCCTCTATTTTACGGACGGTCGGGAAAAAAAGTCATCCTCTATCTCTGAATCAAATTGTGGTTTTGGATATTGATGAAGAGAAGACACGTAAGTCTTCAGTTTACGTTATTTTAAAAATATCCTTATTCAATTAAAATTTTATTTCGATCAGAACACCGTTTATCTAGAAAAGTTCCTAGAACAACATTTTGTTTATTGTCTTTTTCAAATTAAACTTCCAACAGTTTTTTCTGGGAATAGACCTCTGTAATACTGTCTGAAATAGTCGACCACCAATTTTGGAAAGTGGTCATCCATTCGGTTCTTGAATTCTGAACGGCAGTAAGGTTTTTTATAAATAATTATTATATATATTAAAGAATAAGGCAAATATCATTTAAAATTTTTTACTTCAGTGCAGCAAATAGAAACGCAATTTTTTCCCTCAAGGAACTTGAGAATATTTTCCAAAGATTTTTATAGTTTTCTTCTGCCCTAATTAACTATCCTTATGTTCGACATTTCATTTTATTGATCTTTACAGCATTTAGGACTTTCGCATTCAGTTTTTTTTTTCCTTTTATATTAATATTCTTTTATTTTAACTCGACACACCAATGTTTCTAAACTTCTTCCGTCGTCAGGGTGGCTGATATCTGAAAGCAATGGGGGGGGGGGGTTCTAATTGCCTTGCTTGACGAAATAAATTTGCTGTTCTAAATTTTGTCTTGTTAAAATACATTCTGATTGAATTATGGGTTCGTATTATACTCACAGGAGAGGGTTTTCTTGAAAATTCAATTATCCGCTTGGCCGGAGCCATCTGCCAATCATGTAAACACCACGGGATCTGACTATTGATGTTGATACACTTTTTTTCCCTCCAGCAGAAGTGAACTTGACTCTGGTACGAGGAGGAGTGTGATCTCGGCTCTCTATCGCGGACTTATATGTTTAGTTCTCTACGCCTGCTTCACTATGGCGTGATCACGTGTCTTTTGTTGTTGATGTTACCAATAAACCACATAAAAGACAACCTGCGACTTCAAGTCATTTCACCCAGTATACAATCAGATAAATTACTATCAGATAAATTATTCTATAATCAAGAGAAGTGTAGCTAGTGAAGGT
>JAOUZG010007800.1:124741-163740 GCA_026289955.1 Argiope argentata | reverse complement strand
CCTTCAGCTCGAAGGATATTATTTAGCTTATAAGGCTGACGCTACAGAAGTAGCAATCATTTTATTTTATTTACAATTTTCGTCCTTTTCAGCATTTCTATCCATGGGGATTATAGCATCGCATGAAGTCTGTTATGTTTTAATTTATTTATATGTTAAATGCAAAATCTTCTAAATTGACTACTGATAAGGGATGAGAGCTTAAATACAGTTTCTCTTTTACCTTTTATTTTTATCTCGCATTTAACACTTCGGGGGCACCTTGAAGTGAGGATGATATACTTCCGGGATCGCGGTTGGATCTCGTCACCCTGTTTGGTACGCTTATGGGAGGGATGGGGGGTGCAATCTCCTCTTTTCAATGGCGGGACGTACTTTCTACGGGAAGGATTGTAAAATGGCCGGTGAGGACTCAGCCGCAGTTCCCGCGAGTGTTGCTCGTGATTCGGTCATTCAGTTTTATGATTTATGTCATGTGTCTTCGTAGCGAATCGGAGAGTCGGGTATGACTTCCCGGGCCTTTCAACCATTGACAATACTCAATAAAATAGCGGTTATCTGAATTGAATTTTAGGTTACGAAAAGTTCTTCTTGAAAGAAAATCTTTAAGGTATACAACTTATTGATTCTGAATCGATGAAAAATGTAATCAGAAACTTTCGAGTGATCAAACTGTCTTGCAGATAAATTAATTTATTGTGCATTTAGTGGAACTTTTAATGTATTAGATGTTTCTTGAAAAGGTTGAGAAGCTTTTTATTATCTCTTTGGTGACGAAGGGTAGATAGATTTATCACAAAATATTTTATAAAAATCGAATTTCCTTGTGAAACTTATGCTTGCGACTTCACCCTCGGTTTCTTAACACTTGAGCTCTCCATTCACTGCGCTAACATCGCCCGACGTGTTGGACATGTTTCTCGGTATATCGCCGTGCAGATTCGACTCTCATGCTGCGAATAGTCTGTCCAATGCGAAAATATTGCCTGTCGTAGGAAAAAAAAACAAGTTCGTTGAGTGATTAGCAAGATTAAGACAATTCATCAATAGCTTTATATACTCTAATATTAATCACGAGTAAAATTAAGGTAATTTAGGATGCAAAGATATTTTTGAATCATAAAAAGAAGGCATTCTGCATATAAGTGATAGAAATCAGATCGAAAGTTTTAAATAAAATTTAGTATCTGTAAATTTTGAAGTTTCTAAACAAATTAATAGCGAAATTATAAATAATTTAATTCAGAATAACTAAATTGAATTTTCCTGTATGGTTCTTTTGATTATTCTTTTGTAGAACTTTGCGATGGGGAATTTTAGAGACATTATGAGCCTTTAAAGTTAGCAGAATAATAATCACAAATGATGTTTCATTGATATTGATGCTTATCTTTCTGGTTTTAATTGAATCTTTTTGGAAGAAAAAGTGAAGTTTTATGCAAAAACAAGTTTCTAACAGTATATTGTAAAGCATAAAAATATAAAAATTGCATTTATAAACTAGAATTATAAAATAATAATATGTAATTAATAGGTGAAATTTAGAACTATTGATGAAATTTTGTCAATACCTAAAACAACATAAATAATTATTTGTCTTATTATAAATGTCGTTTATGTAACCATAAAAAATTAAATTTCAAATTTTCAAAGCACAGTTCCTTAAATTCCATTTCACATCTGAAATTCGGCAGCGTTTTTCCTTCAATTAACTGGTTGAATTTTTTTCTTTTTCAAGGTGTTTACGAAGTACGAAATTTCTTTTTGGCAAGTTAAGAAGTTTTCACTGAAAATTCAAAAAAAGATTAACAGACGAAAACCCGACGTACTGTTGTCGAATAAAATAAGCGTAAAGAAACAGAATAACACTTTTATTTCTTTTACTTGGCTCAGAAGATTGGAACTAATTAATAAATTAAGCGAGAAGATTCTCAAATCAAAGAAAAAGTTTACGGACAGATCGGGCGTTCAAAAAAATTCATTTCTACAAAAAAAAAAAAAAAAACCAAGGATTCCGAAATGCAAAATGAACGTTTAAGAAAACTTATTAACAGAATTTATCTCCAAGGAAAGGATATACCACATACAATGTGCGACACTGATTTAACGGAATACAAACTTGCAACAAATATTTTCTTAAGTGATATCGGTGTGATAGTTGCAATGAGAAATAGATTACATCAGGGAATCGTCTATACGCTGATAAATGATGCACTGAAAAGAAATTGACCCGGAATCCTTTTTTTTAACTTTTCATTTTGTAATTTTTTTTTAATATTCTTAGAATATGGGGAATCTGAAGACGAATTCTGTACGCACTTGTTCATGTGGGTGTATTATCTTCACCAAAAGAAAACAAGTCTATGCTACATTCTCTTTTTAAGAAGGATTCAGTCAGCAAACAATCTATATGATATTAAGCATCTCACTCAATAAATTACAAATGTAGAAAGAAGTGAATGACTAATTTCTTTGTTAAAGTATTCAGATATTTATCTAGCCAAAATAATGAAATCTGTTTTACCTAAATTTATCTGGATATTGTTTGAAATAAATTTTATTTCATCATTTTGGGCTAATTCGTACATAAATTAAATTTAAATTCATGCACATTATTAAAAACAGAATTTTTGAATCTTAAAATTAATTTTTTAAAGGAAGTTGATTTTTAAAGTAACACATATTTTGTATGCCTCTGTGCGTTTAATTTTATCGTAGGTTTATATTCCATTAAACTAGTATTTAAAAGTTAATCTGACGCATCTTTTTATTTTATTCGATATGTTAGTTTAAATCCACCTGTTGCGGTCATCTTTGGTAATCCATGTTCCATTTCTTTAGTGTAAAATGAGCTTCACTCCATTCGTGGTCAGTGTCATAGGGCTAAAAAAGGCTTCAGCACTAAAAGTCAACAAACCAACAGTTAATTACTAATTTTAAAGTTTTTGACATAATTACTCGATATATAATTGATGCATCGCATTGAGGAGATTTCTGATACAGGCATCAGAAGTTTCCCAAATCAGTAAACAGGTTCTCGTTTCTTATTAAGTTACAAGAATATTTCGATTATCTTCGGGCCGGTCACAGATGCAGATCTTATAATTAAGATGTGCTGTTATGCAGCTTACAGCCATTTTCGTAATTATGAAGCTATTTGCTTTTTCTTAAAGCGGAACTATGTTATACGCAAAAAGCACAAGCACAAGTATTTGGAAGGCACACACGCCTAAATAGTGAAATCCAACGAATAAGAAAAATTGGTTGTCTCTTTTACATTCTATTCTGCCTTATTATTAAGAAGAATGTGAGCAGAGTATGGGCAAATCTACAGGCAATTGCTTAGCATTGCCCTAGTCAGAGTGACAAATACAGTCAGTCACAAAAGTCTATGTGCACACAGTGATTTTCTCATGTATTGCACAAAACTCGTAATTTCGAAAATTCAACTTTATTTTCGTAATTAATTATAATAATAACTCAGGTAAAAGAAATGAAATTATCAACATACTTGTTAAAACATAGCGAAAATAACAAAAGGTTTAAATTATGTAGTCACGAAAGTCTGCATACAGAGACAGGAAACTGAAATTTGGAACAATGGATAAATATAAATAAGCCGTTAATACTTTGTAGGCCCTCCCTTTGAAGTAATGACTGCACGCATTCGGTTTGGCATCGAATTCACCAGGTTCTTCGTTGTCTCAGGTGACATTTGGGACCAAGCCAGCTGCATAGCCTTCTTTAGGGTTTCCACGCTGGTTATGGTTTGTTGTCGAATTTTTCTGTCGATTTCCTCCCAAATGTGTTCGATAGGATTAAGGTCTGGTGACTGTGGAGGTGAATGCAACTGCTGGGGCGTTTTGTAGAGCTGCCATTCCTTAACAATCTTTGCTGCGTGCTTGGGATCATTGTCTTGTTGAAAGACAAAGCCGTTTCCAAGTCCCAATTTTTTGGCTGATTCAAGTAGGTTGCCTTGCAAAATATTCAAGTATCCAAAACGATCCATAGTACCAGTGATGAAAACCAGATTGCCGACTCCAGCTGCTGCCATGGCACCCCAAACCATCACACTACCTCCACCGTGTTTCACTGTTGGAGTCAAATTCTCTGGGTTCCTTTCCGTGATCTTTTTCCGCCAAACTTTGCCACTGCCGTCACTTCCAAAAACGTTGAACTTGCTCTCGTCAGTGAACACAACTGTTTTCCAAAACTCAAAATCCTTGTCAATATGTGCAGAAGCAAAGGCAAGTCTTTTCTGTTGGTTCACAGATGATATGAAGGGTTTCCTTCTGGGAACTCTGCCGTTGTAGCCGGCTGATCGAAGAATTCTACGAATATTTTCTGGGTGTACCTCCTTTCCACTTGCTGTTGCAATTTGATCCGCTAATTTTGGAGCACTAATTTTTGGATTTTTCTTGACTTTTCTTACTATGGCTCTTGTTTCTCGATCATTGAGCTTTCTTGGACGACCACATCGATATTTGCTGAGCACATTTCCACGCTTAACAAAATTTCTGTAGATTGTTTGCACAGTCGACTTACTTTTTTTAATAATTTTGGCGATTTCGGCGTAAGATTTCTTTTCACATTTCAATTTTACTATCAAATTTCGAAGTTCTAAGGATGTTTCCTTCCCCTGGCTCATTTTAAGCATTTCGGTATTGTAAAATCTCAGGAAATGAGTTTTCAGATGGCTAACGACACGTGCCACCTCAACCTTAAGTAAGCTTTTACAAAACTTGATATACGAAATTTCTCCTCTCAGCCAATCAAGTGTATGCAGACTTTTGTGACGCGCTAATATTTACATATTGACAAACTTTCCCAGTAAATGCTAATTTTAAACTTATTTTTTTTTATTTAAATCACAATTTTTAGTGAAAAGTGAAAGATTGTTAGGATTTCCCAAATAGAAATATAATCAATTTTTGAAATAAGCCCATTTTTAAAGGTGTATGTAGACTTTTATGACTGATTGTATATACTTTGGAAGATAGGAATAGCTCTTCTGAGTTATTTTTTTAAAATAAAAATTATAATTAATTAAAATATTAAATCCCATAATATGGTTGGTTGTATAAATTTTAAAGTTTTTCTATCATAAAGTCAGAAAATAACGCAAACATAAAAATAATGTTAAAACCTCATTGTTAAATAAAATCCTTTTTAATGGGCTTAAAAATATTTTAACTTACAGTTTTCTTACATAGTTGGTTACAAACATATAAAGATAATGTTAATCTTTTTCTTTTCATGAAGAATGATTAAAATAAATAAATATATCTTTCCACAGTAAAATAAAGTTTTGATGTTTAAAAAATGCATTTTCTTAATTGCAATTAAAGATTAGTTTTATAATGAGGAAATTTCTATAATATCAGGCTATTTGGAGCACTGTATTGTATAACATTACATATATAAAAATGTATTACTCGTATTTGCAGTTTGAAAGCTGCTTTCGTATTATAATAAACTGAATTTCTTTTGCTGAACATGACGAATATTAATGAATAATCATGATGGATATTACATAAATTATGAAAAACAAGTTGCTTCATAAATTTGTGTAAACTACAATAGTTAATAATAAAAGAAGTAATGCTCGAAAATAAGTAGATATATATATGATTTTTTATTTATAAAAATAATTTCAAAACTAGCAGAGAGAGCCTCTCACACGTCATGCTAAGGTGTTTCATGCAAGTCAGGAAAATAGAAAAAATAATCAAACTGGTCGCTTTTCTGGTCATGTTTCTAACGAATATGTTAATTTTCAGCTATAAATTTATTTTATTAATTGAAAGCTAATCATTTACTCCAAATTAAAATGCAATTTTTACAAGGAAAGGGCACGAGATTGAAATCAGATGTCAGGATGAGATTTAGTATAATGATAGTATACCTTTAGAAGGTTTATTTATGGCAATATTAAAACGCAATGGCCAGTCAGTTTCAAGAAAAGGGTCCTCAAACTTTTGGCAAAGCTTATATGCTGATAATTTGACTTCCATCCGGATGATCCCAATACCGTAGTTATATAAGTTTACCGTCGCGTATGCAGAAGGTCAGGGTTCGAATCTGTCTAGTTTTTTTTTTTTTTTCTTTTTTGATAATTCTTATTCAAATAAGAATTTACAAATATTTTTAATCAGTATGTTTGGAGCTCTAGCTTCATAAACCAGAAAAAATCTACGATACCGAAGTCGGCTTTTGTATAGTGATCATGTTACTCGGCTACTGGCCCTACGTCGCAGGTTTGTATCGCAATCCTTATTTGGTACATTGGTGACCTTGGTAACGCAACTTCTTGCAACAGTCGTGGCAGCAAAAACAAAGTCATCAAACTCACTTGATGCAAGAGCAAACAGCAACTTGTCATAACGCTGGCGCGAGAAAAATCGATCGTCTCTCCGCCGGCTCACTGGTGGGGGAGTACTGTGTCACTAGCTTCATAAGCCAGATAACATCTACGATACCGAAGTCGACTTTTGTATTGTGGTCATATTACTCGGACTAACGTCACGAGTTCGAACCAAGACCTTCATTCGGTACATGCTTTTTTTCTATCAAAAAATAAATCTTTATTATCGAAATACATAAAAATAAAATTAAAATGTTAAAAGAAAAAATATAAATATTGATGAATTTGATTAAATTAAATATTATTTTGTAACGATTTATAGATAGTTTTAATTAAAATTGTACTTATTTTTTTGAAAGGATAAATGTTTATTTTTAAATACTTAAATTGTAATTTAATGTTTAACGAAAAAATAATTAAAAACGTAACATTAGTGCTTACAGATAATTTAACTTGCTTGCATCATTTTCAAACAATTCATTTTCAAATTTTTCGATTTTAATAATAATAAATTATTAATTCTAACTCAACTAAGCTGTATTTATTTAGATTTTTATATATCAAATATTGAAGACAGCAACTGATATTTACTAAATATGTATACAAACGCTTCCAACTACTGTAATCAAAAGAAATAGTAGAGGGTAGGTATTAATTTTTTGAATACGCTTTCAGATGGTTCAAAGCTTATTAAGCTTATGCAAAATTCTTCCTATTTAATCTAACAAGACCAAGAAATAAATTCTCACAAAGATAGTACAAAAATTCAGTCAATAATTCATCATCCATTGTCACCAGAAAATTTTTAATAAGATGATAAGGTTTGCATGATACGCTGCCCAACAACTTTCTAATGAAATAGAAATACTTTTAAATGTAAATGAAGTTTGTTTTCCCATAGATTTCTTAAAGAAACCTGGTTCTTGTAGACAGTTGTGCAAGATGTCAATATATATATTTTTTCCAATATTTTTACTATTGTTGTCATTGTAGTTCTCGTATATAATCGAAAATAAATGCATATGGGATAATTTTTTAGAAATATTGAATAATTTTTTTACGATGTGAGTATTTATGATTAATGATTATCATTGCTTATTTTATATTTATTATTACTTTTTTATATATTTAAGTATTAAAAGAATAAGCATTTATCTTTTCATAAAAATAAGCTACAATTTAATTAAAGCTATCCGTAAATCGTTAATTAAATTTAAATTTTTTTTTTTCAAATTCATCAGTATTTAAAGTTTTTTTTTTCTTTTATAGTTTTAATTTTATTATTATGCATTTCAATAAAAAAATTTATTTTTGAATAGAAAAAAATTAAAAACATATTTAAGTATTTGTAAATGCTTATTTGAATAAGAATTATCAAAAAAGAAAAAAAAATCCAGACAGACTCGAACCCTGACCCTCCGCATACGAGACGGTTACCTAGACAACCATGCAATTGGAAACGGTCGATTGAGAGTCAAATTATCAGTATAAAAGCTTTATGAAAAATTTCAGGACCAGCTTCTCGAAACTGACAGGCCATTGCGTTTTAATATTTTTATGAATGAACCTTCTAAATGCATGCTACCTTTATAGTATATCTTATGCAGTCTCAGATGCCATCCCCGTGCCCTCTCCTTGTTAGAATCGATGATAAAGTAAGACACATAATAGATTCAGATAAACAATGAAGCCTTCAAATACCTTGAGAGCTACCTATTAGAATTTAAAGTTTAAAAAGGGCTTTAGGGGATGCCTTTAAGACCAAACTACATAAAGCGTTTAATTGAAATAGCAAAAATAATCTTAATTGGCATCTTTAATTATCAAAAATACCCTTAATGAATCACTATCATTAATCTTAATTATAATCACCAAATTCAAATGGTTTGTTGTGATCATAAATTAAAAATAGGTGTAAGTATAGAGATTTAGAACACTCGCTATCAAAAATGTCTTAAGAAACGCACATTTTTCCAAAAAAAGGAATACATTTCTGTTGTCTTTTCTTATTTTAAATGCATTATTTTCCACCTTGTATTGAGCCATTGATAATTTATTCCCAATAAAAGTTTATATTTTGAGATCAAATTCTTTTCTTTCTTTATTCCTAAATCAAGAATTTTCGTTTTGGATTATATTTGAAGCAGTTTCATTGTTGGAAGGAAAATTTAGGAAATATTATTATTAGATTCAAAAACTATTATTTTCTTCATCTCGGAACAGATCAAAAGACAACCAGCTGTTTCAAAGCATTTTTTAAATGGATCACTCGTTTTCAGACCAGAATATAATTTTCAATAATCGGGTTAACGTGAACATCAAAATATTTGAATAAATATTTTGACATTCTATCTATTTTATAGTTTGGATATCCCTGTCACCTAGGTTTCAAATTTATTTTTAAAAAAAGGAACACTTTTTTTTAAATATGGTTTTTAGAAGAAAAAAGAATTTTCTTTTAACAGCATTCTTTTCGAACGCATACCAGTATATATGACAACAAACGGCTTATATATGCAAGCTTATGTCCTTTGAGAGAAAAAAATTTAATGTAAGAAGTTAGCAATATTTCGAAGCAATAAGCAAGCTCCCTGATGGCCTGAGAAATGTCTCTTTTTTTATATCGTGAAAATTTTTGATATTTTTTAAGTTTCCGAACATTTTAGAGGGTACCACTTCACAAATCAAATTGACAAACAGACATTTTAGCTATGTTACTCAGTTCACACTTTTTTATGGCGAATATCACAGTTTGAATGAATTGCACGAACATATAAGTTGATATTATGGACACTACTTTAAGCACAATTCATTGTACTAATATGCTTTACTGGTTTAAAAAAATCACCGAAATATGTTTTTTTCCTCTCATGAAAAACACACAGATTTAAACCTAAATCTAAAGACCAAGGCTGTAAAGCGTTGTGCTGCGATGTTTAAGAAGCCCATTAAGTCACGTGATCAACAACAAGAAGAGATTTCGTTCTTTACCACGCTAGGGTTTCATAAATATGCGTTGACGATTCTGTCTTCCCCTGGCTGCATCCTTGGCTTAATGAATGGGGAAAGAACAACAGGAAGTAAGTTGTCCATCCTTAAAGTCGAAACCACGGACTATAATTTACCATAAAATAAGGAGAAACATAAAAAAATATTTACTAATACAAAGTTTTAATTAATTGGTCCTTTTTTTATTTGATGATCGAATTTACTTTTTTCGAGTATAATTTTTTTATATTAATAGTTCCTCTCCTTTTTCTTCAAGCTAATGATATTCTCTCCTGCAAATGAAAAATTCCTATTTTGAAACTCCTCTTAATCTTTCTGCGACGTCTTATTTTATTACATTTCAATCGAAAGATGATGCTAAATATACGAAAAAATTCTGGTGTGAATGATCAAATAAGGCATTTTTATCAATAACAACCATCGGATCGAAAAGTACTAAATTTGTGGCAAGATGTAATTATAAATTCATCCATTTAAGTCTCCATTTGATGACATTTGTCGAAAACTCTGATTTCATTTAAAACATAAAAGAAAATCCGTTGATTAAAGTAAACAACATCAACCCAAAAGAAGAAAGAAAAAAAACCTTCTTACCGGCAATTGGAATGTAAACGGGAAAAAAATTAAAATTAATCAATTTTAACTAACGATGCGAAATTTTTAATAAATAACTCTTACATTCAAATGCTTTTACATTGAAATAACTGATTTATATTTTAATGAGCAATGTGGGAGCGCAGTCTTTTTAAAAAAATAGGTTTCGGACGTTACTGTCTTAATTAAAAGACGATGGTTCTAATTAATTTTTTAATAACATTCAATTCCCTTAATTAAAATTTTGAAACTATTTCTAGAAATTTAATTTCATGTAGAAATAGAGTATTTTGGAATTCTTCAATTCATTTCTAAAAGCTTTGAATGTTTCATGTTATATTTATTTTTAAATTTTAATGGGTAATGTAATATTTGAGAATTAAGTAAAACCAAAAGTAAAAGACATTATATTGTTTTTTTTTCTGATGATACCACTATATCGTCTGTAATTAGAATTTTTAAAAAAAATCTAATTCTATTTATTTCTTGAAAATTTTATTGTAATAAGCAGGTCTTTTTGTTTTTATTCTTGTTATTTAAAGTAAGAGATAGTTTTCGCTTAACATTTAAAAAATTATATATTTTTTCCAAAATTTTTTTATTAAGATCCATTAATTTTTACTCATATACTTAGAGAATCATAACATTTTTCACAATAAATTTCTTTCACTTTTTTAAATAAAGACAAATAATTGTTGCTGTCAAAAAAATTAAAACAGGTAACGTTTTAGACATCTCCGGCTTTGAAAAAAACTTTTGTATAACCGTGACTGTCTGTGAATCATCTTGTTTTTTTGTCTCTTAGATTAACAGAAAAATTCTTTTGAGCTAGATAGATGAAATTTAGTGTATGTCGATAGGCACCAAATTTGTAGTCTTCTTTAACCTTTTAAAAGAAATCCCTCAGAAGACATCTATTTGTCTTATCAATTGCAATTAGATACGATAACGTAAAAATTAATGAGCGAGACGGTGTTCAGGTTTGGTGTCGATACCACAGATCCATGTTAAGTTTAGAGACAAATCCATCGATTATATGACCATCTTTCGGTCTATACTTTTGCATGAAATTATACGCGATATTCCAAAAAGATAAAAATTAGGGAAATAAAATTTGGTTTGGATACGGAAGATGAATTTTTATTAAGTCTGTGCATTTTTTCTTACTGATGCACACAAATGTGTTAACTCAAACCCACGATGACTTATATAAATGAAATTTGGAGCATGGTTCTGTCACTACAATTTTATATTTCAGTTCAAATTTCAGTTTGCATTAATCGAAGAAAAAAGCTCACAATACAAATTCGATACTCTGAGCTTTGTTTTTTAGCCAAAAATAAATAAATAAATAAATAAAAGGCAAGATAGCGGAAGGGGAAAAGCTGGGTTCATAGGAATATCGATTTTTCACAATGACTGTTTGCCGGTTGAATGCAATTAATTTCGAGTGAAAAGAAAAATTTGAGAAATCACAATATTCACAACCTCGTCCAATTTTATGTGGTTGGAATGGGATGGCACTTTAAGGAAAAAGTACTAAAAAGATTAGGAAAATTCCTGACCCTGGCTAAATCTTAATACAAGTTTTAAAAAACTTTTTATTATAATAAAAAGCGATGAATTTTTAATTCTGCTTAAGATATTAAACTAATTTAATTAATACATTTCGAAATTTTTCAAATAAAAAATTTGAAGGAAATTTGTATATTTCGTACAACACATCGTTATGTACTGGTGATTCAGACTTGATTGCAGTGGCGGATTTCCGTACAGGCGTTAGAGGCGGTCGTCCCCCAAGTTGAGACCTAGGAGGGCCTCAAAATCTATTTCGAAGTGATTAAATGGCAATATGCTTTTTTTTTCATTATAGACAATTACACAATTTTTTTACGTCTTTTACTCTGAAAAAAAGAAGGGAAAAGGAAAAAGAAACTCAACGAAAATAAAGAGAAAAACGTTGCGCAAGCAAAAATAACTATGAATAGAAAAACCAAAAATAAATAAATAAATTCAAAAATAGTGTTATTCGAGTAATTGCCAAGGTAAAAAAAACTATAAAATATTGGAACAAAAAAATCCCGAAATATTAGCATCATTTTTCTAAATAAATTGCAAAATGATTGGAAAAAGCATCAGATTTGAATATTATTAACAACTGAGGGAGATTTGGCATCCGAGTCGATCTAAACACTTATCTTTAGCGGAAACAAATGAGAAACTGATTTATTTATTTGATTTAAAAGAATAGTATGCTCGAATGCATTCTAATCAAAATGAAATGTCTGCCATATTTCAGAATATTTATTTATTTCAAGTTTATTTGGCTCATTTTTCTTTTCGTTGGCTGACTTACAAGTCAACAATTATCAGCTAACATAAAAAAGAAGAAAAAAGAATCATTTTACAAGATATGACAATTATATTCCCTGCATTGACAAAAAGGTGTAACATTGACCTCATCCTTGACCTTGGGTGAGGGGATGACGTTATTTTGAAAATATTTCTGTGTAATTTTGTTTCCTGGCGTCTATATTTCCACTAAAACATTTTGTTCAAACGAGGTTTTCTTTTTACTGTATTTTTAAAGATGTCAACTTGTGGAATCTTAAAAGTTAGTAACAAAGGCAAATGTAACTATAAGGATAATCAGTTTTAAATGTGTGTGTGTGTGTGTGTTTTTTTTGAAGTGATAGCTGTAGAGCTTTATATATTTCTGCAATCATGATCTTTATAAAAAAGGGCATTTTTTAAAAAGAATTTGTTTCATAATTTAATTTTTATCGGTCTTTAAAAGTTGTCTAAATAGGCAAAGAATAGAATTTTTTCTATTCCAGGGAGAATACCTGATGCAATTTAAAGTGTCAAAATTTGAACAGGTTTATTTATATTATTATAAATTCTTGATAATTATGAGATGAAGACAAATGAAAATAAATATCAAAGATTTTAATACGAAAGTTTTGTATTCAGGCGAAAGGAAAAACTAAGTGCTAGATAAGCCACGCCCAGAATTTGTTTATAGTAAAGTTTATTCAGTATTCGAATATTTAGTTAATTTTCCAAAATGAACGAATATCAAAATTAAGGAAGCTAATCAAAAGTTTTCAGAACATTATTTATGGAAAATTAAATCTGAATTTGGTAATGACATATTACATTTTAAATTCATTTCAAAGCTTCGTGAAATAAACGAAGAAAAAAAAAGTACCTGCAAAGAATTCTTACGAACTGATGTATAATAATATAATGCAATCCGCTTTTTCAAATATAATGGCTATATTAAAAATTAACAGATATCTGACGGTTAGTAAAGCAAGCGATTTCAGAAAAACTGCAGCTGCTGAGAAACTTACACATTAACTGTAATTCATAAACGTCCGCGTTCTCCCGTTGGCCAGTGAGCACGATGAGTAAACTTTTTAGATGAGTGAAAAATTTAGAAAAATTATAACATGAAGCTGTATATAATATAATATTAAAACATAAAATATGATTTACTTTATAATTCTGTTTTTAATTTCAAAAATATTCAATCGTATATTTAAAGAGTGTTGGTTTGGTGTTTAAAAGTTTTGGAACCTTTTCACAATTTTGTTACCAATAAAAACTTGTTCTTTCGATTTACTCTAATATTTTTTTTCCTTAAAATTTCATTAACAAATTTTAAGTGAATAATTCTGAAATAAATAATTTTAGATTGTTATTTTAATAGTAATAAATTTACTAAAATAATTTTAAACTTAATTAGTGATTAATCAAAGCAAGTTAATGGTATTAATTTAATTATTTTAATATGCATTTTCTCTAAAAATTTACTTACAAATATGCAGTCGAATTAAAAATGCCTTTCAGTTAATGAGACAGAGAACGTTGGCACTTTTATTCTTGTTCGAAAGGAATATAAAAAAAGAATATTTTTCCTCAACAATTATCATTTGATAATCAAACTAGTTATAGTTCATAAAAAATTGAGAATTTATGTTCTCAAAACTTTTATCTAATTGAATAAATTGTGTGTGTTTTAAACTGAAATAAATAAAAATTACAATGATGTGTTTGGCAAGAATAACTTTTCACTTCCGAAATTTGAATGCTTGGTCACTGTAATGTCCAACCCATTTTAAAAATACGCAAAGGCGAAATAAATCTCTATCATTTTGTATTATCAAAAAAGCTTAAAATCAAAAATGAAAATAAAAGATAAGAATTTTGTTAATTTAATATATATCAAATAAACAAAAGAAGCATAAAGATGAATTTAAAAGCTCAAATAAGTTTAGTTCATGTTACTTTCTACTCATCAATACAATTTTCTTAGAAGGAGGCCTCAGAATAATTTAGAGACTGTGGCCTCGAGCAGATGAAAATCTGCCACTGCTTGATTGATGCTTTTTATTACTTATTTTTTTAAAAAAAAAAATTCTCTTTATTTAAACAACAATAACTTGTACACAAGGAACTCATTTATTATTGTGGTTTTTACCTTAACTCAAACAATGAAAAGTTTTAAAGAAAAACATATTACTTTTTTTTTTGAAAATTTAATTAGAAAAGATTGTACAGAAATAATCCTAATGGTATCCTTAAAATCTAATTTACTTAATTGAAAAGTAGTCGTAAATGGTTTAAGTAGGATAAATTATCTTAAAAAATTTAAAAAAAGTTTTAACAATTTGAAATTTCGATTAATTTTATATTAAAAACTGAATTAATATTAATTGAAATGGAATTAACATTGAATTGAAATTAAATTCGTTCTTAATTGGTAATTACTATTCAAGAAATAACTAGTTACTATTGCAATTCTTGGTCCAATTACCTGCTCTTAAGAGAAATTTGAATGATTTGTACTTCGCGCATTATCCTTTTTAAATCTAACTATAAGCATTAAAGGCTACAGTTTATGAAGTTTTGAAAGTGGATATATAATTATCAAAATGTAGGGTGTGATATCCTAAGAAATGCCAGGAACCAGTCACTCTAGAAAGCTAGTATATAGAAATCATGTGTGATTAAAATAACTTGTTAAGAAAGCCAATTCATTAAAAAATTTACCTTAAAAATAAGTTATACTTGCAGTTTAGAAATTTGGTAAAAGCAAGTAAGACGTAAAAATTTTATTTTTTACTGAATTATGTTTAAGTTACTTTCAAATCCAAACCATAAACTCTGTATTTCTATACCAAAGTGAAGTAAATTATCATACTTTGTACGGAGAGAAAATGGTGGGCGATTCGTTTGATTTGTTTAGTTATTTAAAGGTTTGCTTTGAATTGTAAAAGGGGGAAGAAAGAATGGAAAGATTACATACATATGTAAAGTTTTAAATTTTTGCTCTTTATTTAGTCAAGCAAAATTAACGATTATAGTTGATTAGAGCTTTAGTACAAAAGAAGGTGGTCAAGAAAAATATCTAGATTTACGAAAACCATGTTCTGTCCGCTAAAATGCATGACGATCATTTTCGTAGACGTCAGAAAGTGCGCGTGGAATTACTTGTCCTTGAAAAACGAACCAATCGTGTTAGACCGAAATGACGTCATTGTTAGCTTGAAAAATAAGATATCACCTTTCTTTCACATCAGATCGACAAGACATGTCATCTCTGTGCTTGATCAGCGAAGAAAAAGTCGGAGATCCATCAAAGCTAAATTGTAACAAATAAAAATTATTTAGATTTCTTTCATTTTCATTCAGCATTCACTTGCATTTTTTTTTTGTTCGTTTGTTTGTTTGTTCTTTTACAGCGATGAACTTATTAAATTTTAGTTGCCTTTACGTTTTTTTAAAATATATTTTTAGTTTGAGATTGGGAAGAATATATTTAGCTTTTACAAACATTCGGATTTGTTTCTTGAATCTTTCGTAAATAAATATTTAATACATGGTGATTTAATTTTTAAGTTAATGAATTAAGGGCATTTAATTCTGATAGCTGAATTATGAAAATATTTCATATCCTTCAAATATTTACTTAAAAAAAAACCCTTTTATAATTCATTAGAAAAACATTTGCCAGTTGTAATAAAATAAATAAAGGAAAAAAGAAAAAACACATGCAAAAGGTATTAAGTAGATCTGTTCAATTGACTATATACCGTATAGTTCTAGAAAAAAAACTCTTGTAATATTTTGTATTAAAAAATAATTGACGATAATATTTTGAAGCATCTGGAAAGTAATACTTAATAAAGAGATATGGATAATCTATTGTTATAACATTATTCTAATTTTTTTTATTCTTAAAAATTATTCAAATACAAATTTAATTCTTAAAAATTATTCAAATACAAATTTTAAAAAATTAACGACGAAAAATATTGGATATTAAGCCAGCAAACAGAGGCATATTACTACTCATAAAATGACTCAAAAAATCTCATTCATTTTTTACAAGTTACGAAAAAAAAATTTTTTTAAAGCTGCAAATCAATATCTATCAAAATTTCCTGTACCTGCTTAATGAAAAATATTGGCCTAACATGAAACATTTTATTACGGTATAAAATAAAATAACTTAAAAGTATGCCAGTCAATGAGATTTTTTCGTTACAACAATCAACAAAATGAGCTTCGTTACATGCGCTAACAAACCTAAAAATTTAAAATTATTTTTGAGCAATATAAGTATTATATGTACAATATAACATATATTATATTTAGAGATGTAGGAATATATCTTCTTGCCACAAAAAAGCATAAAATACTATTGAAATAGGCGAAAGTTTTCTTTCTAACTTTTTTTGCTGAGTAGGTAAATTTATTTAAATAACTAGTTTGCCCCTCGGTATCCTTGGTCCTAAACCTAATCCTAAAACAGCAAGAGAAAAAAATGCAAAAAAAAAGTGTTAAAATAATTTATTATAAAGAATTACTATTTATCGGAGTTTAGGACTAATTATTAAAGCAAATAAGTAAAAAAAATGTTTACATCGAAATTTTTAAATTTCAAAATTAAATAGAATAATAAATAGGATTCGTTGTAGAGAAAATAAATTGGAGTTTAATTATTTATATAAGTATTTGTTCAAGAATTTTTATCTATCAAACTAGTATCAATAGAAATATATTTAAAAAGTTGTATAAACAAAAAGGGACAAATAAATGAGTAAATATTTACATTTTCATCAAATTGTGACCTATTTTTGCTTTGGATAGGCGTGACATGCACAAATACACAAGTTATTAAAAAAAATTTAAAAATCAATACTAGCATTAGAAGCGAAAATTAATTGCGTGTATCCATTTAAAGAATTTATTTTATAATATAGATCGCCATTCATCACTAATTATGAATCACGGTCATGAAAAATATATTTTTTTCTAAAATTGATATGAAAAAATAATTTGTTAAGAATATTAATTTTTTTTCGCTAAATCAATAATTGGCACAGCACTAGTCAAAAAGTAATATGCATAAATTAAATTTAAAAATTGCATGTGCTTGAGAATGCCTGAACATCGGATCTTCCCATTATTTTCATTCTATTTACGTATTACAGAGACACAAGAGAAATTCAAGCGCATATAAAGAATTTTTTTCTGTAACAAAAATAAAAATAAAAATATCACCAATGAGATAAGTTATATTAATTGCAGAGAACCGGGAGAATGTCCTCTTCCATCCGCCACTAGAGATCGGGACATCCGAAATTTAGTAACGAAATCTATAAGATTCATGGTTTCTTTTCTGTGTGCACGATCTCTAAAAGGTGCCGTTTCTCAGTTCACTTTTAATCTCTTCCGCTGTATAAAATAAATTGCATCTTTCAGTTATCGTTAAGAAATAGAAGCCTTTGTCGTTGGGATGCTCTCACCGTTATAGATGTCTCATCAATGCAATATCAGATGAAAGTGTTTTGATTTCACTTTTTCTTTTACTTCTACCTCAAATACTAATTAAATATCCGTATTTCTAATGAAATAATTTTTAAAAAGCAAATATTTTCAGACGACGCAGAGGATATCAAGAACTGTTTTCGATATAGACACCTGAAAATGTATGATTTTCAGTACCGTCGGACAATGTTTTAAATTGCGGTTAAAGGCTTCTCTCAAATCGTAACAAAACGCTTAACCGAATTATCCTTATTTCGCATTATTGCATTAGAATGCTCGTTCCCAATTGCACTTAATCCTCCCCTTCGAAGAGTGGCATTAAAATTGCTTTCTCCCGCACCAGACTCTGGAAATCTTGTCCCTATTCCGATGAACATCAGGCTGCGTGTTACAATTCATTGTGGAAAAGTAAGGAATAATGCGCTGTCGAATGTAATTATGGTCACTGTAGAATAGCTGGGTGTGTAGAATATCGTTTTCTTATTTTGATTGACCGAAGATTCGTGAAAATATTACTAAAAGTCTTATCACCACTAACAAACGTTAAACATGATGCTTGAGAATTTTTAATCAAAAGTAATATTTTACATTAATGCTCATTTCTTGCAGTACCAATTCTCTCTCCCAACTTTGATTTTTAATTCAAGTAGTAACATAAGGGATAAGCTTTAACCGAATTATCTTAGCCCAATTCCAAAGCTGAACTCTCGAACGGTCAAATGTATTTATACTTTATAAAAAATTGTTATTTTAAAGTTTTTTTTAGAAATAGATGGGCCATTTGATCAAGAGTGAACATTTCAGATGATAATTAATTTTAGACAAATATTTATTTTGATTCAGAAACAGTCAAACGGAAATAAACATTCGATCCTTAGGAAAATCGTTTGAAATGATAATAATTTCAAAGGTTATTTTTTAAAATTTATTTATCCATTTCTGTTAGTACCCATAAAATGAATCACGACTTTAAATAAAAATTTGAAATTTTATAAGTTTTTAAAAATATTATATATTATATATTATATTATATTATATATAAATATTATATAATTATATTATATAACTTTCGATTACAGAATATTCAACAACAGTATAAGGAGGATTTAAACATTAGCAAAATGTTATATTTAGAAATAGAGGTGATATGGCATGCTATCACTCTGAGTCAAGGGTACGAAGGAGAGGAACGGTGTTGAGTTTTCTCCTCCTGCTTTTAAATTTGTTTCAGGTATTTTTACTGTTAACATGCACTTGTTGACATTTGAATAATTACTGAGAGGGTTATTATAAAAAAAAGGCTTTATGCAATATATCTATGTTTGGAAAATATGTTAATTGGCAGATTGAGTAATAGTGAAAAATTTTCCCATTTATTTAGTATCATGAAGCGTAAATAGAAGTAAAAACTATCATAGAATAAAGATATCCAAAATCATTAAGCCTTAATACATCGGGCCAAAAAAAATTGTTTTTTTTTCGATGTTTCACTTAATGAAAACAAATGTTTCGAACGATATTGTCAAGTGAAAGATGTAATGTTATTTCTCATTCAGTCATTTGATCTTGAGAAGAAATTTAGAAATTCAAGAGTAAGATTTTTGCTTTCTGCTGCTTAAATTTTTAAAGTAAGAACTAAATTTTAAAAATCTAATTTCCAGTTAATATCATCATCTTTCTCAGTACATATTTTTATTCTTTTGACGATAAAAATGAGAGAAAAGATTGAAATTTTCAAAAATCCAAGATCGAATATATCTTTCTGCTTCCATTTTTCTGAATGAGTAATGACGTTAATCTGCGTCAGAGCCCTGTATCATGTGCTTGAATTGGTAGGTAAATCCATAGATAACTTAGATTTGAACGTTTGTACTTTTGAAGACAGGGTTTAATGTAGGTAGGATAAAGTTGATAGCATAAATTTGTTTTATTTTTTGTCAAAATTCTGTTTGTGTGGACTACCTGAATGAATAGTTCGAAAAAAGATTCGCAAAACTTTTGTTATTCACATATCTTCCATTAGTTCTTTTAGCATAAATTCTACAGAAATATCAGTCGTCAAGAAAAATAATAGGACACCCTCTGTAACTATGCTATTTAATTCCATAACTCAACAAAATTGGTATTGATGAAAATTAGCCCAAGAGGCCAGGTTTGCTTAGATGGACACATTGAATAACTGGATTAATTCACATAGTTAATTAGTATCTCGTAATTTTTGAAATATGTCTAAAAAAATTTCGCTAAGACGGTGGCACGTTATAAAAATAGCCACTAAATATTTTTTGAAAACTTTTCATGCACATTTTAAAGGTCGTAAAGTTTTGAAAAATGATACATCCAATGTCAAATGAATCGTAAAAATTTTTGGTAATATCTTGGAAACTATAAATACTTCTCAACTTTTTTTATTCATTTAACGAACATAATTTTACTGTATAAATGGATAAAATAAATTTAAAATTAAAAAATATATATTATTACTATATTGAAGGCTGTTTTTCTTTTTAAAGAAACCCATCTTCTTGAGCAATTTCCATCAACATCAATTTTGTGAAGATGTGCAAGTTAACGACAAAATTACAAAGATGTCTTTTTTTTTCTTTTTTTTGTAGTTTTCAATATGAAAAACGGATATTTGATGCCACCAGATTTATTCCATATTTGTCGAATTTCTTTCTTCAAAAAAATTCTTTAAACAATTGAACTATCAGACACATTTCAAACTTTTGAGGCTATCTTCTCCTTAATACCTTTGAATCTTTCATTTTTTAGAAGCAAAAATTAGCTTTATTTCGAATAAATGTTAAGATATGATGGGGATTATTTTAAAATATTCCCTGAAGAAATACATTATAATAATTATAATACCGTACGAATCGAAAATGTTTTGCTCTCTCCTTTCGCATCTCCTGCAGAAGATTCTTTTCTGTGGTCTTCGCTTGCTCTCGGTTTTTTCGTTTTTCATAATTCAAGACATTATACAATCAACAGATTTTATTAAAACTATATATTTTATTTACTTCCTAATTAAACTTTAAAAAGCCCGAAATTGGCTTTTATGCTCTCGTCTCAAAACCATAGACCCTCCCTCGTGAAACGTCGAAACTTCTAATTGGCCCGCACAACATTACCACATTCGCTACTTATAGAAGTTGCTTTCTTCTCTTGATCATTCCTCTCACATTTAGTCACATTTAGAAAAGCACATTTAGTCATTCATTCTGTCCTCAATCATGGAGGAGGACAGTCGTTCCGATTCTTCGGGCAGAACTCAGAGCGCATCGTCGACGCCGACTCGTCCTTTTAAGGATTTGTGCTGGAAGGGTGGCGATGCTACGGGCGCGGGAGCTAAAAGGCAATGCACCGACCCACACGATTACGACAGTTCTCCTACACCAAACTGAGAGAGCAAAAATTGTGAAGAGTATGGACTCATCCTACAAAAGATAGATGAATTTGAAAACCAAATACAGGTCCACCAACTCAAGATAAGAGAGTTCATTCAAAACGGAAAACCCCACACTCCAGTATACGTTTCAAGTGTCGTTGAAAGCATGGAAGCAACCAAGGCCAAAGAGTCTCTTTTGGGTGAGATAAATTTTATTAAAAGTGCAGGCTGCCTCGCTAAAGATCCCAGTCAGGATCTTTAGCGATTAGCGATCTTAGCGACTTCAATAAAATTCTCGAAATTCTAAATAATAAATTCGGAGTAAAAAACAATATCCTAGCTAACGGGTTCATTAAAGTTTTTCCAGGAACCGTAGAGAATCATCAAGGAATAAAAAAATTCTGTAAAGAAAACAATCTCAATCTTCTTCCCCCCAGGTCTAAAAGACCAGTTAAAGTAGTAGTCAAAGGGCTTCACATTGACTACATGAATGAAGCTCTGGAATATAACTTAAAAAACCGCGGATTTTCAATTTCAAAAATAGTCAGGTTAACCCAAATGAGAACGAGACGACCTCTACGAATCCTGCTAGTTGAGCTGAATAAAAATGAAATCGTAGACAAAATATATGATGTAACTGACGTTGAGTATCTAAAAGTAAAGGTGGAAAGGTACCGCGGAAGAAATACAATAACGCAGTGTTATAACTGTAATCTTTTTGGCCATGTAGCTCCCAACTGCAACTTAAAACCAAGATGCCTAAAGTGCGG
Organism: Argiope argentata; assembly: GCA_026289955.1. Taxonomy (NCBI): domain Eukaryota; kingdom Metazoa; phylum Arthropoda; class Arachnida; order Araneae; family Araneidae; genus Argiope; species Argiope argentata. Next base: position 141,770 of record JAOUZG010007800.1, on the reverse strand, counting down.
GAAAAATCAACAAACTAGAAACTGCGACCAAAAAGAAAAAATAATTAACCCTAAATGTATAAACTGCGACGAATATGGCCACACTGCTGCCTATCGAGGCTGCCCGAAATTCCAGAAAATACCAAGCCCCCAAAATAATAGATTAAATTTTTTCTACTCGAATCATATCAAACAAGACGTTTCTTTCGCCAGTATGCTTAAAGGTAATTTACCACAGACAAGCATAAATGATAATGTAAACTCTAGTATAAATTCTAATCCCGCAAATAATGTCCATGAAATCACTGAAATGTTAGATGCCGTTAATGAAATTAGAAAATTATTCCTTGCATTCCTCCAACTAATTAAAGCCACCCAAGAAATGAAGAAAGTCTCTGACCCAATGACTAAGATTCTCATACTCTCCCAAGCACTTAACTGAACTAAATCTGAAATTCTCAACTTCATTATATAGTATCAGCCAACAACCAATAAAAACTTAGTATCTTGCATACCCACGCACCTTCCCCAGTGACTCTTCCAGTAGAGAGCAACAGTTCAAGCCAACTCATCTGAAGCAAAGTCTCATTCCAGCTGCAACTAAGTTCGAGGATAAGCCCCAGCCGGGGCTAGGCACCTCGTTAAATGTACTCGTAGTACTCTTGATCATTCTTCCTGGCGCCACCGCCCTACATGTTTATTCTTTGTGTCTTCAATGTGTGTGTGTATATATATATATATATAAAATTAGAAATGTTATGAAGTTTTTATTGGGAAATACTCAAAATGATATTATAACAATAATCCTTCAACCGAATTTAGTCAAGTCTGAATTCCAAGTGGCACATGATCTGTAATTCATTTCAGAATTCCTGTCACGTTATTATCTATATCACTAATATTTCTTGGTTTTTGGTTTGTAGTGAACGCATTAAAAATCGATTGCTGATTATTAATATGAAAGAATTTAAAATTAAAATTTATCTTACAAATTAAGAATAATATTAAGCAACTAATAGTTTTGAAAAGAAATTCAAAATTCAGATTTATGAATAGATTTGCCAGCATTATGTACAACAATGTTTTTTACTCGCTGTTATATTGTTTATAACATCATAAAAAATGTTGTCATAGCTCTCCTTTTGAAGAAAAAAAAAAGAAGTGATTGATACGTCTTTTTTCGCCTCGAAATTCTTTAATTTTCTAAAAATGTCCTAATGTGAATCCTATTTCGTAATATTAAGCTAAAATTCTTTGCCTTCTAAATGATGTCCAACTTTTAATTCTGTTTCTATAGTTTCGTTTTCTTAGAGATTTTCAAGAGATTTTTTCTTCGAATATGGATACAGTTTCGAAACCTGAGATTTATTCCCGAGTGTACTATTTGTGGAAGTAAATATATATACATAAAAGAAGAGGCTGGAGCTCAGAGAGGAGAACAGGCCTCCTTCCCTTTCCAGAAGAGATGCATCAAAACAAAGGCGAATGAAAGGTATCCCGATTCATCATTTTCGAGCGATGCATCAAGGGCTGTCCGTCAGATCATTTATTTCCTTTCTGCTGAAGAACAACAAAAGTCATTGAATTTCTTTCCCTTGACTTAACGTTGTTAGCTGATTGATGCGAGCGATGCCCAGCTGGAGAGCCAGAAACAGAAGTAACCCCCGGAGATACTTAATCAAGTGATTCCATAAACTAAGTGAATCCGCAACAACTGTCGTCTGCGCTCTGACAGGTCAACAGGCGAGGGCTACTCGAGGATCTTTTTCGCGAAGTACAACGAGAACGTCGACTTCTTGCGCTCTTGAGGGGAGAGGGAGGCAGAGGAACCAGGATAAATTCGGAATCAAGGATAAAATAATAAAAAAATGAGAGCTTACGAAGTTAAGACTCTCATTCGGATTTATTTTATTCTTGTTCTCTAGCTTCCTTCTTCTTTTTAAGATGTTTCAGTGGGTTGAGGGCCGATAGAAATTATCAAATAGCATAAATGAATAAAACTAATATCCAAACAATGGCAGAGTTTTTAGGTTGTGCACAGAAATTTTTAAACTCTTTATTGCTGTAATAAAAAATCTTTGCCTGCTTTCTCAAAAAGAAGTGGAAAATTAAGAAAAATGAAATTATTTAACACAATTTATGGGGAAAGTAATTTAAAAGACAAGATAAATTACTTTTCGGCCAAAAGATTGTCTTTCAAAATTTTCTTTTGAGCCAAAAAAAAAGGTTTAATTTCAGAACATGCACTTTCGAAGATAGTCATGAAAACATGGACAAATATATATTTGTTTGACTGCCTATTTTCCCACACTTAGTAGAATGTGCTATGTTAAAAACTGAAGATTTCAAATAGTAGGTGCAAAAAAAAAGAAAAAAGAATTGAATTTAGTTGATCGACTTTGCCAGACGCTTGCAGTAATTCAAGGATATCGAGATGTTGAAAAAGAAAAACCAAAATAATAAACTAACAAGAACACTTGATTCGGTGCCTTGATACATTTGGTTTTAAATATAAAAATAATAATTACTCTAGGAGTCACATCCTCTTTATTAAGAGGGTCATGATTCTTTGGAGCTTCTAAAATGTGATTGAAAAGAAACATTTCCGGACTTGTTCGATTATGTGGATGCCTAAAAATATGCCTAAAAGAATCAGTAGAAGATATATTAATGACTGTTAACAGTTGAAAAATACTTTAACTGCGCTTATCTTTTCATTGAATTTTTATTATAACATTTCCTAAATTGAATTGATTAATATTTCGAAAGAACTATTGAAACAAACTTGACAATTTTTCGGTTTATTCTATTAGAGCTTTATTTCAAAACGTTTGCTATTGGCTGCACACATACACGCACAAACAAAAAACAGCCGTATTTTCGGAGAAAAAAAGATACTTGATACTTGTATGGCCCTTTTTTTCCGAACCAAATGCGTTGCAGTGGCATTAATACTAACAAATGAAAGCGTATCATTATTATGGCTGCCTTATTCTTTTCAAAAAATTTTAAATTTCGATCATTCGTTTCTTTTTCGAATTTTTGAAATAAATCAAATTGTTGTAAGTTTTGTTTCTAGTTATATCTAATTAAATTAAACGCCTCATTATAAATCTAATTAAAAGATAAATAAAGTAATCGAACATTAAAAAGTATTGGACACATTTCATGCAAATTGCACTTTATTTTTTTAATTCTTTTATATAATTATTATATTCAAAGTGCAATATATTGTTTGCATTCTAAAATTTCAAATGGATTCAATGTTCAATGTCCAATGTTCTTATAATTATTTATTATCTATTTATTATGTAAAAAACTTACGTAAACATTGTGTTTTATTCCCTTTCTGATTGATATATAGTGTGTGTCTCAAGATATTTGAGTCATCTTACTCAAGATATTTGAGGTTTATTTTGTAAGTACTGTTTGAAGTATTTAAAAAAATAGCTATTAAGGCATAGCAAATATTTAAAATGCTCTTAACGGTGAAATGGTGACCAAAATGAAAAGGAAAACTTTAATTAGCATCAATTTAACAATAAATTAACAACATTAACAAAAAAACTAAAACAGTATTATTTAGTAATTCTTCTTTTAGGTACATCATTTTAGGGGGATAACACTATTAAATAACTTTCAGGGTTTTTTTGTTTGTTTTTTGAGTGTTAGAATTTTTTTTCTCTCATCTAAGAATCATCTCAATACCTAAGTAATACATGCATCAACTCTATATTTTTTTTAAAGAGTAAGCGGACGTCCACCGATATCAGGCACGGAAAACTGCATAGAAAGACCGGGCGAGACTCTGGAAATTTGAAAAGAAAATCTGATCGTGAAACTGCTAAGCTGGTGGCAAAATGTGAAAAATTGATTCAATATCTAGATATTGGAGATACAAACAAAGAATGTTTCCATAGAGTGGCTTTGAATTTTGAATCGAAAATAAGCAGATCGGAAAAAGTATGTTCTAATCAAGGAAAAATTAAGCTTCTAGCATTTTATAAATGGGGAAGTGGGGTTTAAAGGCTTCCGTCATACCAGAATTGTTTAATTTAAAAAAATAAACATTTTATTATTTATTTATTATAATTCTTTAGTTTAAATCTAGTTCCTGTATTATTTTACTTTGTTGAATTCTTTAAAATGAAGTCTATTTACAATGTTATAGAAGCATCAGTTTGTATGCGGAATTGATTAGTGACATTATTTATCTGAATGGAACTTAGAAGGAGCCGAAGAATTCTCAATATCAATCCCAAAATACGGTTTCATATCTGATAGTTCAAATATAATGAATGAAATGGAAGGAACCTACATTATATCAGCTAGCATTGATGATTATTCTCTTCTATATCTTCTCAGAAATGCATCTATATTTTCTGGAACATAATCCAATAGTTTCATAAACAGCCTGACTATGAAGCATCCGCTTTTAGCCAGTCGAAGGAATCGTATCGCAAGGAAAGTAGTCTTGTTTTGAATGTGGACATTCCAACGATGGTTGGATGTAAAGAAAATGGGGTTTTAAATTTCAAAAGTATTTAATGATAGCCGATTGAAATCACATCGAAGAATAAATTGGAATCCGGCGTTAATTTTTGAAAAAAAAAACTATAGAATTGTATATTCGGGATGTTACTCGAAACAAGAGATCTAAGTGCAAAGACAGAATAAAATGTCGATCACTTGAAGAAAGAATTACGATCTCAGATTATACAGTCGATTAATGAAGGCTGCTAATAAACAGAAAAGGTGAGCAGACGACATGCGAAGACCTCGCAGTGTAAGAGGCTACTTATTGTGTCTTTACTCAATCCGTAAGTGTAAAAGTAGTTCTGGAAATGATTAGTAGAGATGCCAAAAAGGATATTCGACAGCTGCTACCTCGAACGAACACGGCAATGAAATGAAGGGAAATCAAAATCCATGGCTCGTTACGATATGAAAACTGCTTCAGCCCGTCTGTAACAACAAGAGGAAAACTGGTCACTCTGAAAGGACGCACCCTCGGTTCAAGTTCAATGGAAGGACTATGGGTTCCAGAGTCATTTATAGCATGCTTTAATCAACGGCGTCATTTTGGAATGAAAAGAATTTCGATACATTTACATCCCATTTCAAAGCAACATGAAAAATTTCGAGCAGATCTCGCAATCTTGAATCGTAGTCAGATTACAAGGACGGCACCCAAGTTCGAATATCTTATTTTAAAATTACTCACTATACCAAGGAAAGAAAGTTCAACCCGTTACTAGTTTTAACAGTATATCTGTAATGGAATTTGGTAAAAAAAAAACCATCGTCAAAACTTTGCCATTAAACTACAGTCTCGTAAAAAGTAAAAAAAAAAAAAAGACTTGGGACATAATTTTGAAGGCATACACGTTTTTTCCCCTTATTATAAACGAACTGGCCCTTTCTAAAGGCTTTTTCGTGATTGGTGAAGCGCTATTGACGAAGTACAAACCACAAGCGAAGCAAGTCTTTCCCCATATTTGAGCATCTAATTCTGTTTCTTAATATAGTAGGAACAATAAATCTGATTATCACTGTATTTCGTTGAGAGATATTCATCCCCCTGTCATTTGATATCCGGCAGATCATTCAAGCCGCTCTTCTACTGCACTTCGAAAGAGAAATCAAATTTTGAGACCTGTTTAGGATATTATGAAAATATCCAACGTATATTGAGACAAGAATAACAAGAAGATTTGTTAGTATTAAAGCGATCAAGAAGATTGTTATAGTTTTAGCTCTTTAGAGGCAGAATTTTTAACGTATTAGAATACTTATAAAGTTATTTACGTTTAGGTTATACAGAAGGAAAATTAAAACGTCTTATTAGTGTGAGTGCGTCTAAATTATAAATTAAGGACTTAATACTAGTCAAATATAACAATTTTCCCGAATATTGTCACAAACAAAATTTAAAATGGAATTTCATCAAGTTTACAGAAGCTATTATAGATGCTTTGATAAACAATTTGAGGGATCCGAGATGGATCTTGAGGGATGCTATAGATGGAGTTCTGATTACTACAATTAATCAGGATTTTTGTATGTTAGGAAGCATTCGTATACAGTTCCATTGCAGAAAAAAATAGCTGACAATGTATGAATCCAATTAATAAAAAATAAATTAAATGGAAACTCATAATAATAAGAACTAAAGGAACTAATTGTATTACACTCAGTTATGACTCCTTGTGATGATCGCCGCAAACTTTGGGCACTTAATTTCTAGTAATAGTTTTCTTATCCGATTCCCAATGATGTTTATTTAGCTGAAATGAATATATATTAGTGAAAATAATCGAATAAATGCTGACGATAAGAGATACATATAAAGCCGAAGTCGCTTCAGCTAAAGCCGTACGAATAGTGCGACAGGACTCGAACAAACTTACCCCTACACTCGTGTCATAACTGTGTCAACAATGGAATTCGACAAGTCCCCTATAATATATCTCGCGAAGGATGTTTGTTTATTAGATTGTTTTATGTTTGTAACCTCTACAGCAGAGCAAGGCATATTACGATAAGAGATACATTAATTTAAAATACAGAATGTATGGATAATGAAAATATAAACTCAATAACTCAATTGAACTCAAATGAAGAATATTACATAGCTCATTAGTATAACCGTAGAAATTCCAAAATCTTTTAGATTTTATGACCAGCAGAGGGAGAAGTACAAACACTATTCAACGCAAGATCGTCTCTGTATCAAATTCATATCATATGTATAGGATGATCCATAATTTTAAAAAAAGTAAGAGATTTAGCAACTAGATGTCCATCAAGAAGCTGTTTCGTAAATTAATTTCTTTTTATTTTGTTCATCTAAATTTCGTCTTTTGTTCAGATTAATGTTTTTTCAACAAAATTATTTCTGGTCAAAATATTTTATTATAAAATAATAAAAAAAATCAAATAAATGACTCAGAAAGATAAAAGAAAAATGCATGTCAACATTTCATCTTTGGAAAAAGAGTTTACTAATTCAGTACCTTTCAAGCATACGAATGCTCCTGAGAAAATCGTTGAAAAGAGAACACTTTTGCTTTTGAAACTCACCTTTCTTTCTGGGGGGATTTTCGTTGAGTGAATATGAAGAGCTTCTTTTTTGCGTAGTTGCTTTCACATTCAGCGAATTTCAATAGTGAAAACATTTTTACGAATTTACTGGAATAAATCTGTCAGCGTGAAATTTATATCCGTGAATATAAATGCTGGAAAGAGTGCGGCCGGGCTTTGCCCTGCGAAGTCTTTTTTTCTTTTGGGAAAAGAGACATTTCAAGAGACTATGGAAATAAATCGGGAGCATTTCTTTTGTTTGTGCAGAGGGCTCTTCTGCCGACCGTTTACATTAAATGAGATGGAAAAAAAGTCAGTAGAGGTGGAAATTATTTTATTTTTCCTGTAAAATCCACTTTTCTGTTTTTACATGTTTTTTAGAAAGCATGCAATGTGACAGAAAGCAATTTATACGAATCGCTTGATTAAACAAATCCTGTTGGTAAAAGGCTAAAAGATAAATTAAATTTTCTGTCATTAATGTAGCCTATTATCTATGCTGCAGATGATGATGTTAGATAGCAAGTTATAAGCTCCGAATGTTTTCCATACCAGTTTCTTTAAAGCAGCTTCTTATTTAAATCATTTCAAGATTTTCGGAAAATCTTCATGCAGAACTAACAGAGAAGAACTCAAAATCGAGTTTTATTCAGTCTTATCGGATAGCGATTTTGAACAAATTCAATCCAGTTTTTCTGAAGTCGATGAAATATTCAAAACGTAGATAAAATTCAAATTTATATTGCATATATTTAAAAATTTCTTTTTCTATTGATTCATCGAATTTTACCAAAGCTAAAAACTATACATAAAAAATACCATACTGCAACCAAGTTATCAGAAATTCCTTTGTCATTATTTAATGGTAACTAGAGGAATGGAATTAATTTAAGCAGAAATTTTTTAATCTAATTAGTGCCAAGCCTAATTTAACTGAAAATCACAATTTCAGTATTTAGTGCTCATGTTTAAGAGACGAAGCAAAATTAAAAGAAACTTGTGAAGATAATGTAAATACCTTCTTAAAGTTTTAGAAACAAAGATTTGAAAAAAGTTACATGATAGTAGAGTCACATTAAAAAAATCATTCAGGAAAAAAAATGGTTCACGAAAAATATGCGAACATTTTCAGATTGTGTTCTTTAAAATTGGGAAGTGCTAAAATTTTTAAGATAGGAGTTTAATTATATTTTAATCAACGATGCTCTTTTAAGCAGAATAATTTTGCCGAAACTATAGCGAGAAGTTCTATTGCCGTTCGATCTGTACTTAGTGAATGAAGTTCCTGATTTTGACAATTTCATGGAATTCTTAGAAAGAACATGTGAAATCTTAAATGCCATTCGAAACTATATTTCTTTCGAGTCTAAATATTCCGATTTTTGGTAACATATAAATAAGACATGAAATTCATTTGTAAAGTCATCGAACAATTTCAAGTTTTATAAGTTGTGTAAAAACGATGATCATCTATTACATTAATGTGAACTAAGAATGGACGTGTACAATATATTTTTAAGAATCCTCCCCCCGTCAAAAATTGTACGAAACATTGAAAGAAAAATAGTTTTGTGGAAATTGTCTCTCTCAGTGCAAATCGAATCACTGGCAGACATCTCGTTCGATGACACCGGGTGCAGGTGTCTGCAGTGAGCCATGACTCCTCGGTGAGTCCCGGGCCATTTCCGACAGTTGCATTCTCCGAGTTCCCCTCCTCCCTGACGCCCCGCTTCGTTACGCAAAAGAAAAATCATTTTAACTGTGACTTTTCATGCTGTAAATAAGTTCAGCGTTCCATTGAACCCAAGAAGCATATGTAATTTGAGGACGTCTGATTTCGCCAGTACGCTTGGTTTAAAAAAATCAAGGATATTCGATATCGACGCAAAGAGACGCGAAGAACTTCCAGTACTTTGAATTTTGATAGTTCTTTGCAAATCTAAATTTATCAATCATTCCAGAAATTACAGAACAACTGCCAGTCTGAAATTCTGCTGATTTAGAAGAAATAGAAACTCCACCATATGTAAAACTATTCTATTTGAAGTTCTTTTCGCGTGATAAAATAGATATATTTTCAAAGAAGAAAATATTTAAAAAAAAATTTTGATTAAACATTCTTATTTTTCAATTTCAATATTATGGTTCAATTTCTCATGTTGTTGATTTAGATATTTTAACTAAGAAATTTTGCTATGCTGAAAATGTTAGAGATATACTTACACTTGAAAATGGAGAAGAATTAGAAAACGAAAATCAATGTGAGTAATCATATAGTAAGGATTAACGAAGTAAAAATATAATCAACGCTCCTCTTTAAAAAGTATATTTGGAAATTTCTTACAAATTGCAAAAAAGAAGGAAAAAAAAGATTAAATAGATTAGGAAAATGATCGAATAAGTAATCTGAATATTTCAAATTTTTTTCAGTAATTTCACGAAGTATGAAAGAGTCATAAAAAGCAAAATGCGTCATCGTGGGCGTGGGCGTTACGAAGTTGGCGATAATACAACAATTATATGCATTTTTTGATACCTTTGTGGCATCTATTTTTAGCATAACCACGAATGACTATTTAATAAAAAGTCGTTTTATTCATACTTTGTTTTAACTTTTTTAAGTTTTCAAAAGAATAAGAAAATATTTACCGCTTCTGAAAAGAGATGTACAAGTAGATTCGGGTTCACATTGATCAGGGTAAATTTCAATGCATTCTTTGGAAAAAGCGAATTTTTCCCAAGACTCACTGTTTCATAATTTCCTTATTGTTGCAAACGGCACCAAAGCAGCTTCCCACTTAACTACTGCAGTTAGCTTCAGATATTCCCTCTAGTGTCCGCTACAACCTCAAAATATTTTTATGTTAATGACATTTCCTCTGGAGTGGATGACGTCTTTAATGCAATAACTATACTGCAAGAATTGATTTCTATATTCATTGAAGGAGATGGCTGATTTTTGTACAATATGTTTGTCTGTCTGCTGGATAACAAATTAATTCGATAACTCCAAAATTAAGAAAAAATAGATAGAATTTCCACATTGGATCAGTATCTAAAATATTAATTTCTGTGAAAGGAATAATTCATCGGACTATTTGCTGACCTGTACTTTAGCATACGTTTTTGAACAATACATGTATGTGGGATTTGATCTTGAGACAGTGGCTTCTTGGGAAATTTTGGTTTCATTTGATCGTGAAAAATAAGTTCAAAATATGCATCCGCTAATAGACTCTGTAAAAATGCTAGATTCAAGTCAAAGATCTGTATTTACCCACTATTATTCACTAATGGAATGGGAGACATTTACGGCTTCGCCGGAAATTCGTTATTTTATGGGGGAAGGGAACCCCTATGAAACCTTTGAGGGTGTGAGGAAATCTTTGAAACCTTTATTACAAAGCTTGTTAGAAAAATTCGGGAAATCACTCTAAATGGTTTTATAAAAATTTTAAAAAATTTCTACCACAAAATTTTTATTTATATATTTGTTTTTACAATTAGAAAGAGATTACAATTAAAAGCCACATCTTAAGCATGTTTTAAGATTTTTATCAAGGAGCGGTAAGCAGCAATTCAAGTTTTGCAATAATAAGAGTTTCCAGCTGGTGGTAATTTCCTATTGAAAAGATTAGTTCTCAGCATGATGAAGATAGATAGATAGATAGATAGAGAGAGAGAGAGAGAGAGAGAGAGAGAGATGTGAATATTGCATTCAATGGAAATTTCTTTTTAACAGATCACTTAATTGGTCAAATCATCTGAAATGCATCTTTGGAGTTTCAAAATTAGCCAATGAGGAATTTTTTATGGTTTTGAAACCAGTCGAAGGAATTTAGGAACCACTGTTCTCTCACAACTTTGCTGAATGACATGGTCGTATATGAAAGAATTTAAAGCAACCATTTAAACACTTTGCAGCCAGAGCATAAGTGAGTAATTAAGAAATAAAATTTAAAAATTGGTGGCATGATTTTGCTCAAAAAAGGAAATTCAAAGTAAATTGGCTTTGGGTAGAATTGAAGATCTATACATTAGCGAAAAAATATATACAGGGGTTGGAAAAAAATATGGGAACACCTAAAAAAACATAATATCATGCCTAATACTGTGTAGGACAACCATTAGCATTTAAAACTGATTGAATTCTATTAAGTATCGATAAATACAGTTCCTGTTTGGTTTTCAAGGGAATCTTATACCATTCTTCCTGCAAAACAGTGGCAATTTCAGTTAGAGATGATGGAGGGGGATAGCGATCACGCACCTTTCTCTCTAAAGTAGACCACAAAGGATCAATAATATTGATGTCTGGTGACTGTGGCGTTAAGGGGAGATGTGACAAATCGTCCTCATGCTCACAAAACCAGTCTTGGACGATTCGAGCGGTGTGAAAAGGGACTCCATCGTTTTGGTATACAGCATGACCATTGGGGAACAAATACTGTACCATGGGATGGACTTCATCGGCCAAAATGGTCACATAATCTTTACCAGTAATGAGACCTTGCAAGGTAATCATGGGGCCCATGAAATACCACGCTATGGCTGCCCAAATCATGACAGAAACCCCACCATGTTTTACTCTTGGTAGCAAAAAGCCCGAATCGTACGCTTGTGACGGCATTCGCCAGACGTTAACTCGGTCAGAAGTTGGGAATAGCGTGATGCAAGATTCAGCTGACTAAATGGCCACCTTCCAATGCTCCATTGTCCAAGTTTTATGGATTCGGCTCCATCTGTTCCTGTTACAGGCATTTGCATTACTGATGAGGGGTTTGGGAATTGCAACTCGTCTTGCAATTCCCTGCTTATGGAGTTCCCTTCTTATTATTTAACGCTGACAGGGTTTGTAAGACCGACATTAACTTCAAAAGTGATTTTTGCAGCTGTCGTCTTCTTATTTTTCGTCACAATCATCTTCAATGACCGTCTGTTACGCTGTTTCTGTATGCAGTATAAATCCTCGATACTGTGCTTCTTGAGACACTAAACACTGCGGCTACCTTGTTTACGGAAGCACCTACCATTCGAGCTCCACCAATTATCCCACGTTCAAATTCACTTAGCTCAGACATAATGCACTAAAAACTACACAGAACACTATTCTGACAACAACTGACACTTACAACGTATTAAGGACTATTAAATCTTGGGAGACGACGTTAATGAAGTATAATTTTATTCTTTCATCTAAATAAGCGTTACAAATATAATTAATTTTAGAATAACAACAAAACGGGTGATGCCATTCGGGCAAAAAGTAATTAGGCTAAATTGTTTGCCTGCTTGCTTGCCGCAACATCCTCCCCACCCTGGTCAGCCTCCAGAGGTATGACCAGTTGGAATGGATGGGTCATCTCCTTTTCTTTGGCATGAAAGATACAATTACAAATTCTTCCGTCCCACGATCCTCCCCACCAAGCTGCTCGTGGTGCAATAAACTTCCACTTTATACCATTGTGAGCATAGAGGCTTAAAGGATCATACAACTTTGATACAATTTTCAAAAGTAAGCGTTGTGTTTCAGGAACAGTAAACTGATAAACATTTTCATTTATGTCTGTATGAAATACGTCTTCCTTGGTATTCCAGCTAATTTCTAATACTTGCGTATTGATTTTAAAGTTGATCTCCTTTAAATCCCAAATATCCTGTAGGTTTTCGGAGTTTGTACTCCATTTAGCTAAAAATAAACTTATCTCTGCCATTAAATCTTGCATATCTTGGTAAAGAGTTGTTGCTTGCTCAGCAGTATCTACTCCCATAACAAAGTCGTCCATAAAAATATTATTCTCCAGGTGCTTAGCTGCAGTAGGGTAGGTATCAGAGTGCATATTAGCTAATTCACGAAGAGTAGCACAAAGCAAAAATTGACTAGAATTCAATCCAAAGGGTAAACGGGAAAAACGGTAAGTAAGTATTTCATTTCGTAAGTGTATTTTACCGTTTGCATCCTTTTCTGTCTTAAACCACAGGAACCTAGTACAATTTCTATCCTCTTCAGCCAAAATAAGTTGCAAAAATGCTTTACGTCCGTCACTAGTAAGTGCGAATTTATGAAGTCGAAATCGTAACAATGTTGCAAATATTTCTGGAAGCAAAATCGGACCCTGTTCAAGAGCATCATTTAAGGAAGGATGTCCTGGAGTATGAGAAGAAGCTTCAAATACAATTCGCCATTTCTTTTCGTTATCCTTTTGTTTTTAACTATATGATGAGGCAGGTAAAATAGTTCAGATTCATTGCAAGGAATTTCATCGGCAAGTTCAACATGCTGGCTATCGATATAATTTTGCATTTGTTCTGTATAAATATCCCTTAAGTCTGCATGAGTAAAAAGTTTGTTACGGAGTATTTTAAGTCGTTTGAGCGCTATTTCGTAATTATTCGATGAAAGAATCGCCTCTTGTTTCCATGGCAACTTTACAACACGACGGTTCTCAACCTTGCAAAATGAATTGTGAAAATCACTTAAAATTTCAGAGTCACGAATAGTCATCCCTTTATCTTGGGTAGTTTTAATGCCAATTGTTTCCAAATCCCGAAATTGTCTCACCTGATCGTCCAGACCATGTTCCAAAATTTCTGAGCTGATGTTTTGAACTGAAGTAACAGAAGAATATGCTATAGTAGTGAACGAACGGTTGCCGGAAAGAATCCATCCAAATACTGTTGGTATTAGCACATGAGTCTCAGAAAGTCTAATAGGAGATTCAGTATGCACTATAGTCCAATAAAAATCAGCCCCTGTCAGAATTTCTATCGGTAAGTCGTTTAAACTATCTGATGGATAAGCGAGTTTCAACTTTTGACTAAGGGCAAAAGAAGAGACAGGTTGAGGAGTAGAAGGATGAAAAGCATAAGTATTTGAGCTTTCAAATGCTTGTATATTTATTTTTGAATTGTTCCAAAAACTTGACAAGATAATATTTACTCTCCGTCTTGTCACGGTGTTTGCTGGAATCGATTCGAGTGCCTGAAGGTTCAATTTTTCTGAGCTAGTAATTTCCAACCGCAGGAAGTCGATAAAACTAGGATGAATGAAAGTAGACTGACTCCCACCGTCTAAGAAGACACCGCGTTACTTTTGTTTTACCAGTTGGGCCAATGACATATACACGAGCAGTTTGCAGATGAGTCAATTTGGGAGTTATGATTCCAACGTTGTTAGTAGAAGTAACTGGAACGGTAGTTAAATTAGGATTTTCACTTTCGGTTTTACAAATGGAAACATGATGCCCTTTTTTGCATTTATAACAACGAATTGTGCCTTTTCGGGGGGCAATTTTTTAGTTTATGGCCACGATTTGTGCATAAAAAACTACGGTTACTATTTTTTTAACTTTTGTTTACGAGTATCTATATCAGTTATGATGTTACAGTCTTGCGGCCAGTGTCCATTAATATCACAGAAAGCACAAAATGGAGAATTTTTTTAATTGGTTCTGTGTTTTTGGAATTAACATACAAGTTAGCTGTGGAAGGTTTTAAATCATAGTGAACAGACTGTTCATCTCTAATTTTCAAAGTTGTAAGTGCACCTTCTACCTCTTCCGAAAGAAATTGTATTAATTTTGTTATATCACCCTCCGAAATTTCCTGACGTTTTGCAAAAATAATCCACCGGCGACAAATGTCATCAGGAAATGCTCGTAAAATTTTTGGAGTTAAAATTCGGCCATAAGCATTAATATCCTCCCCCAATGCACGCAGAGCTTGTAATCTCCTATTACACTCAATAAAAACATCATTTAGTGATAATGGTGAAGAATTTCGTATTGGCGTTAAATTTTCTAAAAAGTCCAAATGAGCTTGAATAATTCTATTTTTGTCGCCATATTTGTCCATCAGGAGTTTTTTTGTAGCTTCATAAGTATCGGCAATAATGCTTATACCATCGACCAAACGTTTTGGTTCATCTTGTAAATAACAACGTAAAGAAAACCTGTTTATCAATTACCGAAAGATTTGGATTATTATCTACAGAAGATTGAAATTGTTCCCAAAAACTTTGCCATTCTTCCACATCACCCTTGAACGGTTCTAACTTAATTGTAGGCAATTTTACAGTATACGATTGAATAGCAGGCGTTGTATTACAAGGGTTTAATTTCATTGTCAAATTATTATCATTAACAGCCGAATCAGCAACGTTATTCATAGTAGGCGCTAATTTATTTCGAATCATTTTTTGAGATTTAAAAATTGCAAATTCGGCATTATCGGTATAGCTTTCACATTGTAAAATATCGTTTTCGTATTCTTCATCTGAAAGTAAATTGTGTATTTCATCATCTATTAATTTCATTTCATTTAGGGCAGTTTTTAAGCAATTACAAGTATATTCCACATTTTCAATTAAAAAATCATCTTTTATATTACTTACTTCAACAGAAAAACGAGTAATGTTCCCGTGAATAGTTGTCCGTTTTTGATTGAGTTGCGCCATTTTGTTTCTTGTTTCATCAGCCGTCGCCATTGCAGTAATATGAAGTATAAACTCAAAAAGTTCAGTAAGAAAGTAAACTTGCTGATGTTTCGTAAAAATCAGGAAGTATAAATTCAAGGTCCTGATTCACATAGGTTTTCGGCACCATATATTAAATCTTGGAAGACGGAATTAATGAAATATAATTTTATTCTTCCCAAAGTAGACGTTACAAATATAAGTAATTTTAGAATAACAACAAAACGGGTGATGCCATTCGGGCAAAAGGTAATTATGCTAAATTGTTTGCCTGCTTACTTGCCGCAACAAGGACATTGTACAGATGGCTTTAATGAGGAAATACAGCAGCGCAACCTACAGGCTCATCTAGAATCAACTATCACTTTCAAGTAATTATTTCACAAGTTGTTCCCATATTTTTGTCCAACCCCTATATAAACTAAGAGTGATATATGTGAAAACTTCCTCAGGTGTCTTTACAAGTTGAAGGTGTAGTGTTGCCATTGGATGTTTGAATTTCCTTTATTTTATTAATTTCAAATTGGCAGATTGAAATTTCTTTTCCCTTAAGTCTCTCATTAATATTTGTTACACATCCTATAATTAGAAAACTGCATTATATCACCTGTATTTCTTCCTCTTTTTCTTTATAATAGAATTTGTTTAGAGTTTAAAGTAGTTTATGTTATTTTAATTGATTTATTGCATTTATTATTTATATTCGTTTTTGCTAAACATGTAAATTGATTGCTTAACATCTAAATAGCTGAAATATTTATCTCAAAAGGAGCTAGATGCTCAGCGCTTTGTTGCCAAAACGCACAAGGCTATGATTTTTTTTTAAACTTTGGAGGGCAATCTGACCGACGGAATCATATCTGAAAGCGAAACGTGAAGCAATGTTGTTAGTAATGGGGCAATTTATTGCTTCTTATTGCAGTAGAATAAATCTTTTTTTATTGTTAAGATTGTTTTCATCATCTTAGTCTATCCGCATTCATCAATGCAGTTCACTCCACAGCTTCTGAACTTTCGTTTCATTAGCCGGTTTATAGTTATCATAGGTCTCAACAAATACTATTATTTATTTACTGCTAGATTTCTGAAATTATTTATATATTCCTGTTGATTATCGTCCTTGGTATCTGTTTTTCGTGCATTTTGGAATAAAATATCATTATTAATTTTTGAGTTTGTTGACCCTCATCTTATTCAATAAGTTTTCATAACATTATTTCAGAATATATTCGGATTTAATTTTAGAAATAATGGCTTTGTAATAATTTTCCTGGTGAAGTCAATCGAGTAAATTGGTTTAACTGATACTTAATTCGAAAAATCTGATCTGATCTCGGTGATTAGCTAATCATTAAAACGTTATTAAAATCTTACATTCGTCGATTAAAAAATGCTCCACTGCAAAAATATAATTGTATTATTCTTATGATTAATTTCTGATTATGATTCTCTCTCTCTCTCTCTCTCTCTCTCTCTCTCTCTCTCTCTCTCTCT
>JAOUZG010007800.1:81507-95675 GCA_026289955.1 Argiope argentata | reverse complement strand
TGTGTGTGTGTGTGTGTGTGTGTGTGTGTGTGTGTGTGTGTGTGTGTCATATCACTCCCTAAAAGACTGGGGCGATTTCAGCCGTGTATTAAACTCTTATTCTTCAAGAGAAAATATTGTCTTCTTTCCAAAGAGCAAAAATCAATTAAATATTCAATTTAAAACATTAAAAAATTTTATTATATTAAAAATTAAATTTAATTTTGCAACTTTTTTTAAATAACTTCGGAGTGAATAATCTTACAAAAGTTGTTTCAATACCTTTTTAAAATTCAGCGTTTTACTATTTCGAAGGAACTAAATTCAATTTCTATAATACATCTTTCAATAATCCTTTTTTTTAAATTAAAAGTATTAAATTCAGTGTTAACTTTTATTTATTTAATTGCTCTTTTTTTCTTATTTCTACTTTATCGTAATGCATATCTTTCCATAAGGCTTTCATTTCCTTTAAAGGGTTTAGCACTTCTTAAAAACGGGAAAAAGTCAAATGCTCAAACGGGACAATGAGCAAACGAAACAGATGCTCAATGACAACAGTGGCTTCAGGCTCAGAGAAATGATTACAATTTTATCTGTTCTCTAGAAAAAAATGGGGAGTAAATTATAATAGCAAATATAATTTTACACATCTTCAAATTCAGTATTTTAACTTTTTAACGATACAGCTTTCGTTTCTGTGCAATTTTTTTGTGCCATATTAATTTTTTTTATTAAGAGCCAACAATTCTAAAATTAAGAGATTCATGTACAACTTTTGATAGGAAAAGGTTGTATTTTTTAATTATTTTCCCATTATATTTTTGAAAATTTCTTATTTATCAATATGAGGGGGATTTTTTAAAAAAATTGATACTTTCAGAGAGCTCCGTAGCTGAAACTATAGGCCCAAAATTTGGTGTGGAAACTGATAACGACATGGTAGAAAAATATCCTCGAAAAAAAGTTAGTCAGGAATAAATTTTTTGCTTTTTACATAAATTGGAGACTTAAATGCAAAATAAAATTCCTGAATATATTTTTAAAATGCAATAAACAGGCAAATGAATGAAATAGCAGTCATTTTATTAAAAATGTGCTTTATTCAAGAAAGTAATTTCCTTTAATGGTTAAAAATAACAAATGAAAAATTTATTTGGAAGTACTGTTCAATTTTGTTTCATTATATGTTCATTTTTCTTTATTCAGTAGTGAATTAAAAAATAAAATTATTTTAAAGCATGAAAATAATTTATCTTTCGATAAGTGACGAAGCCGTGCTTTGCTTTTTATTTCAACTGAAATTTTTTATGAAAGCGTAAGTAAAACTCCAAAAGGCAAATTCTTGATGATGTAGTCGACAGTAGCGTCAGAAATCTGGGTTATAAAAGCAAGTAATAAAAAAATTAAGTACTACTTAGATCAACAAAGAAATTTTTTATTTTAACTGCATTTTATTAAATAATCGCAATTAATATAAATAATTTATTAAAAAATATTGATTTTTGAAAGAATTGAACTGGCATTCTTCACCTTCACGCGAAAAATACGGAAATACTACCGTTTTACCGATTGAGCTACTGCTCGTTGACTTAAATTTTCGCTACAAACTGCTAAAACTCTATTTAAAGTATTAAAAATTAATTTAATTCAATGAATCAGGGAATATTTGAAAAAATTGCATTAAAATCAAGTGTCATCCACTACAGGCTTTAAAAAATTAATTTGAATTTGAGTGCAGGCATAAAAAGCATTTTATTATCGATCGGAAATTTAAACCAGATATATATAGGGAGAGTGTGAACTACACTCTATAAAAAAAATCGGTTCACCAAGGAATTGTCCGATTTAGATTAAAATTTTTGGATAGGAAAACAATGTAAGGAATAATAATTGATTAAAATCTCAGAAGAATTGAATAATTTATTTCAGAGTTACAGTAACAAGTTCAATAAGGTATTGACCCGCCTATAGACTGGATACAAGCTGCCACATGGCGTGGAATAGACCGATAAAGCTTCCGGATACTCTCCTGCGGTATTTCCTGCCAAATTCGCTCCAATTGTCGAACGAGGTCATTAACATTTCGTGGCAGATGCAATCACCTTCCCATAATATCCCAGACATGCTCGAGGGGAGAGAGATCTGGCTGACCAAGGAAGTGTTTGACAAGCTTACAGACAGTTCATTAGCAACACGTGCTATATGTGGTGTGGCGCCCTGCTGAAAAACCAGCCGAGGGTACTGCAAAAGGAACGGTTTCAAAACAGGTCTTAGGATGTCGTCGCCGTACCGCTGTGCAGTAACTGTACATCTAATGACGATCAAAGAGGTCCAGGAGGAAATAGCACCTCAGACCTTAATGTCTAGTTGAGAGCCGGTGTGGCTTGCAATAGTGAGAGCAAGATACCCCCTCTGCCCTGAGTTTCTCCAAACACGTCTTCGATGATCTTCAGGATACAGTTGGTAGTGGGATTCGTCTCTAAAGACTATACGTCTCTAGTCGACCTCATTCCAACCAATCCATCATTCCAAACTTCTCTCCCTTTCTAAGAAACATATGATGGAACCTTATTGCATCTGCCCAGCGGTGGGACGATTCTTTCCTTCGTTACGCCTTTGCGATTCTCTCCCTTTGATGTTACCCTCAGGACTTGAATAGAGTCCAGATAATGGACTACACATGCTTTTTACTGCCCTCTGAAGAAAGAAATCATGTCGAAACCTCCAGATGTGGATATTTCTCTTTGGGACCATCTGGACTTGAATAGAGCCCAGATAATGAATCGCACATGAGTTTTAAGGCCCTCTGAAGAAAGAAATCGTGCAAAAATCTCTTAGATGTGAATATTTCCCTATTGTGGAGGGTCTGCTAAGAGGGGGAATGATTGGCAAATATTCCCATGGTCAACTGTTGACCACTAGGAATATTTCTGAAGAATTATTGGATGATCGGCGTCTCTAGCGCACCAATACGAAAACGAGAGGTGGAGTTTGACCGAGGTTAAAATTGGAGGTTTTAAAAGGAAGAGAGGACGAGAGGAGACGAGCTGAGCTGAGGAGCTGAATAGCTCCTCAGCTCAACTCGTAGTTGAAATCGCGAAGTATCTGACAGCTGAACAGTTGGAGAGATACCTCGCAATCTCGAGGTCTAGAATAGACTTTCCTTTGGAAAGAAGTTTCGAGCTTTGGATAAAAAACTTCCCAGTGGTATATCCGTAGATATCTTGAGCTACCTGCAGTAGCCGGATACGCTAACAACCTGTTAGTTTTCCTTGTATTAGTCGTGGAACTGTTAATCCAAATGTAAATATTTCCCAGCATATTAACCTAAATGAGGACGAGTTGATTTTTATTGTATATAAGCTATAAATAAAACACTTGTGTTTAAACGATACCCGTTTCTTTGATCAATCAGGATCAAGTCATTACACTATGCACCACTGTAATCTTGCTCGGCAATGTGCAGGCGTGAGTGACATGTGGCGTAATGGTCTGTGCAAGCGTAGATTTCGCTGTCTCAATCGGCTGTGAATGGTCATGGTGTACATTGGTGTTTGGGTTGAATGCCTGATAGTTGATAGAAATGAAGAAGGCGCTGTGACAGCTGATTGGACAATCACTCTGTCCTCACGATCTTTTGTGACCTTAGTTCGACGGATACCATTCTGACGCTGAACTCTGCCAATTTCCACCCATCCCTGTCAGAATCTTCGAACCACCACACCGCTTCGACTCAAATGGCGAGCGATTTTCCGATTTTTCCAACCGGCCTCTTTCAATCCAATGATACGACCTCTGTAAAATTCTGACCGTTGCTCGTAATGAGCACGAACCCTGCAGCGAGGCATTTTTTAAGTTTTTGAAAGGTAATCTGAATCGTAGTCAAACCGGAAGTTTTAACAACCGTTGAAGAACTGCTCCTTATGTGCATTTGCTGGATGAGCAGTTCCGATGCGCTGGAAATCAAACTATTCATTCATTGGATACCAAAGTTTAATCATTTGCATGTCATATCTTGCAAAGTTTAATCATTTGCATAATTGAAACGGAAGCAGCAATTCGGAAGCATTAGCTGACTGTAAGACGCGTCCCACTTTACCACTTGCTTATGAAACTGTTTTTTTTTACGGCTGTTCTTCTTAAATTTGGAAGTCAACGTAGGAGACGGGAATAGGTATCAGAACAAATAGTTACTAACGTTGTGACTGCAATTGTTGTTACTAACGTTGTGACTGCAATTGTTACCACTGCTAGCAGTAGCAGCGAAATAGCCGTTACACGACAGCTCGACTTCATTGCCTCAACAGTAAGGGAAATTTTGCGAAAAACTCTCCAGATTTAGATTTTTTTCCTCATAAAATTACCTGCTAGCATGAATTTAAAATCCAACGATTATGGTCAGCGATTAGCATTTGCTCTGACTCTTCTTGCCAGGATGGAGGTTGACGTTCCTTGAACCTGGAACATTCTGTGGGCTTATGAAGCCCATTTTTATTTGAATGGAAATTCATTTGAATCTCAGAATTTCAGAATCTGTGCACCCAAACATCCCCATGTGGTTAATGAAATCCCATTCCGTTCATACAAACCAACTGTTTGGTGTAGTTTTCCTGCAGACTTCATCGTTAGAACATTCTTTTACGAGACTATAACCCAATTTGGACTACATATTTGTACAGTCAAAACACAAAAGTATCAGGATATGCACAAAAGTTTTGTAATTCCGAACTGTAACAAAGCTAGTTCTTTGATAGGAGGATCTTTAAGAGGATGAAGCCCCGCCCCATATTGGCACATCCGTGCATCAACTGTTGCGCCATCACTTCACAGAAGAAACAGTGGCGGTTTTCCTGTTGCATGGCCCCCGCCTCTCCGAATCTACTTCAGGTGATATTTTTTTTCTAAGGATTACTTAAGATAGAAGGTTTATGTTGGTGGAGTGCCGAACTTGTTGAGTTTAAAAAACCACACATCACAGACTGCCACTAATACTCTTAGTAATATATTACGATCAGTCGTAGAGAATTTTATTAAAGAATAGAATGTTTGAACTAAGAAAATAGTAATCAAATTGAAAATTTTTGATATCTTTGTAAATTAAACTACTGAGTAAAGAAAAATGAACAGAGAATAAAATAAAATTTAACATTAATTCCAAAACTTGTTTTTCATTTATTATTTTCAAACCTTAAAGGGAACTACTTTCTTAAATAAAACATATTTTAAGTAAAATGACTGTTATTTCATTTATATGTTTGTTTAATGTATTTTTTCAAACATATTCAGAAATTTTATTTCGCATTTAAATCAATTTATGTGAAAATGGTCAATTTTCTCCCTATCGGGGAGTTTGGAATCAATTTTTTTTCCAATAATTCCTTTTTTCATGTAATTATTGGTCCTCAAACCAAATTTTGAAGCTTTTCAAGCAATTGTTTTAGCTACGGAGCTCTCTGAACTGTGTAAATTTCAAGAAAATCACCCTGTATTTCTTCTGGCAGTATCTCTGACTCATTTTAAGATAATGAAAACCAAATGACCAAAGGAAAGTTTATATGCACAACTCAAATTAAAATTAGGGATTATAAACAAAATGCGCAATTCAAATAGCTTTTATTGTTGACGAGAAACGAATGCATAAGAAGAACTATTGCAGAAAACACTTTAGCAAAATTCTATGAGAATATTTTAGAAATAGAGAAGATTAACAATTCGTATCAGAAAAACCATTATTCTTGTTTTATATTCTTGTTTTTTAATAATGAAAAATTAACTTTTTAATTTATTGTCTCTCAAAATGATTTCTCAATTTTTCGTATACTTGGCTATTTGTAAAAATTCTGATGACCAAAAATTTCCAGGACTAATATAACAAATATTTCATAGAAAAAAGCTGCTACCTATAGTTTTTAAAATCGCCTACTTTAATTAATATTTCAATTTTGAAAAACTATTTCAAACAATAAAAGGACTTTGTTTTATTAATTCTGCAAGTAGACATAACATTTTGACTACAACTGATAAAAAGTAATTTTTACATGAATTAAAATGGGAAAGCTCGTGAAAAGTTATTTTCTTATCCTCCCCAAAACACATTTTTCGAAAAACAAGAAAAATATTCGTTTCAAAGAGAAGTGTCGGCGACGCCCAGAGATTGATGAATGTGTGCAATTCATGAATATCCGAGCAGCTCTCCTTGCGAGCGATATGAGAAACAGCAGATCGGGAGGAATGGCGAAGATGGAAGATAAATATTTGATGCAGCGCGGTTTCCTTCTCGATAGCCAATCGGCATGCTAAAGATATTTGTAAATAACATCAATCAGAAGAGGGTTTCAAAATATCTTGGGACTTGTTTTCAGGGCTTTCAAGGAAAACGAGCGTGTACGGTGGGTTAAGGAATGAAATGCGTTTCAAGTTAAAGTCAAGATACTTTTTTTGAAATTCTACCTTTGAAGTTGATAAAATGTTGTAATTGTGGACCTATATTTGCAAAAAGGAAATTCCAACAAAATCAAAAACCATTTCAATTTTCTGGTATTGTACTGAAATTTAAATTTGTTTTTAAAAATGGATTTTTCATTTTTTTTTTTTTTGAATTAAAGACATAGGGAACATTTTTTTGTATTTAAGAACGAAAATTGAAGTTCAAGAAGGTCAATTACAGCAAAAAAAATTATCTCTTATAAAATTTTGGTCTCTCGTATTTGGAAAAGAGCAATTTCCCGAAAATTAAAACTTTACCGAAAACAGTTTTTTTTTTCAACTCTATTTTATTTGTAAAGTTTTTGAGTTTCAAAATTAAAATATCCTCATTAATTCTATTTTATTCATTTATTTTTTTATTTAATGCATTTATGACTATCTTTGGAGCAAAAGAAAGGAAACTAATTAAAAATTAAAATTAAAAACAATTTAATGGAAGATTACGTGAATATGAATCATTCATAATGAAATTCCTTAATTATGCATAGTGAAGATTATAAAATGAAATTGAAAGTTTCCTTCAAATACAAAATTCTGTTCTTCTGAACGCAATGATTTTTGATTTAAGCGAATGAATAGCAAACGTTCGGATTGAATTTTGGCAGGCATGTCTACCTCGTACTATTGAAATAATGAAAGGCAATACAGAATACGATTTTTCACATTTTGAGATATCATTATGGGATACATTAATCATAATTCATCGCTGATACTTTTTTGATCACCTGTAAGAACCCAAAGATGTGAAAAATGTAAATTACGTTTGCGAGTAATGAAAAGCTAATAAGAAAGTAATATTTTCATTTTAAAGAATGAAATAAGAATGTCTGGTTAACTGCAGTTGTATTGGTTTGCATGACACGAAAGTGATATCCGTCTCATCCTTCCCATAAAGATATGGGATACTGTATCGATCGTTGTGACTTAGAGGCCGGCTGAATTCTATTATGTCGTCACTGAAGAAGTATATCAATTGTATAGCGTTCTTTGCCAACAGAGACAATCGCAATTTCACTGACGGCAGGGGCGTTGCTGCATCCGGGATACTGTCCGGATCATGTTTTGTCGGATCTTATTTGAATTGCATAAATAAGCAGCGTTAAGTTGTCGACTCAAACTTTGAATAATTTTATCGCTTAATTGTCTCAGTGGAAAAATGTTTGTAAATAGAATATGGTGTGGCATTTGGAACCTGGAACTGCACTGCAGCGTTGTTTAATTTGTGCGTCATCCTCACTCATAAAGTTCATTTCTAAAAATTTGTTTAAAGCTTCGAAACAGGTAGAAATGAATCAACACGGTGACATATTTATTCTTGCCTATAGAAAATTAACATGCACTAATTTTGAAAAACTTTGTCAATTCCGGAAGATGTCATTTGGAAGGCTGAATTATATTTGCGAATGTTCGATGAAAAAGTGTTTGGAATCGGGTGAGTCACCTGAAAGCCATGACAATAACGTATCGGGTGGTAAATGCGATGCTGGCCATTTAACTTTGTCATTCGTGCTTCACATTCCTGAAGATTCATTGCGAAACTTAACTGAAACGTAAGCCTTATCCCATCGATCGAGTTTTACACAAAGATGCAAACTGTAATTATATTTAAAATTATATTGAGAAATTTTTCCAATGGCCGGGAGCAAGCAAAAAATCTCCAAATAAATTTGACGGAATTCTACATTATTTGAGGATTTTTTTTTTAAGCGCTTTGAGAAATTTGGAGAGATTGTAGATTTCTATTTTAATTTTTAGATATAGAAGGCTTGATTCGTTATATATGCTTGGGGCGTTTGGAATCTTTTCAGATCTATTAAGAATATTTGGTAGAGGTTCTGTGGCTTGTAATTTTTGAGCTTTGAGATTCTGTAAATTTCGTATTTTTTTTCTCTTTGCGTGCCGCTTTAATCTCTTTTGCGTCGGTAGTTCCGGGTAGACCTTTCAGGATTACCTTGAGTGGTCTGTCCTCTGTGCTCTCTGAAAGGATATACTGCTCTCCTGCATCGTCTGGGCATTTGAGGATTTCCTCTCTTTGAATTTTAGTTTTCGGGGTTATGGCAATCATGCTATTTTGGAGCTTGTTCATTGCACCTGGAAATTATTTATGGATTTGCTGGAGGAGGATGTTATAGTTGCTAGTAAGTTTTAGGTTGATGGCGGGGATGGGATTATTTTCTGTATTTCCTTCAAGTTGATTTTGTTCTAGTGAACCGTATCTATTGCAGGTGGTGATAATCAGAGGGGGGGGGGTACCTGTCCTCTTCTGTTTTGCCGCCTTTTTCGGTGAGATTGCGCGGAATCCTCCATCTTCTATCGGTCTTTAATTCATGGTCTGAGATGTCTCTTCTACTTCCGTAATGAATAGTTCGAAGTTTATTCGGTGCTTCTGACAAATTTCGAATAGACATGCCCCATTATGGATGTACATGTCTTCCCACAATTTTAGGGTTACTTGCTGTTGTTTTGTTTTGTTCAGTATTCCAAGGAACTGTACTGTATGTTCTTGGTTGTGTTAGCTCAATGCCTTTAAGCGGGTGTTGTTCTCCTCAAGCATCGCCCGATAAAGGAAAATACTTTTCTCATCTTCGACAAGGTTATCGTATGCTAGCTGGTAAGTTTCGGGTAAGACCCGCTAGATTTGTGGGAGGTACGACTACTCCTAGAGAGAGTACTTGAGCAACCGCTATCGCTGCGCCTGTCTTCGCCATAGCTGAGCTGGCCATGTCATGCCATGAATCAAATACGAACAAACGAACCTTCATTTTGTATTAGATTTGAACGAATTATATTATATTTGAAACGAACCTTCATTTGTATATTATATTTGTGTATTCTTTTAGAATTTTATTGTTTGGTGTACTTTCATAATTGCAATGTTCGATGTTCTTTTAGAATTGTTCTGAAAGAAACTAGTTTTGTATCTTTCGTGATTTCTTTAGTGTTCGTTAAGAATTCTCGAATTAATGTTTATAAAATGTGATTAAAATATTTTCTTTTAAAAGCGATTAAACTTTAAATGTATATGTATACCATAAAATTCCGTTGATATATTTGAAAAGGTAATTTTTTGAAAAGTAAGGAGGTGCAAAATTTTTTGTACAATAATATTTTCAAAAATTACTTTTGAAAAAACCATTCAAATTTTATTCAATGTTTAATTAAAATTTCAAATTCACAGGAATGGTCTCCCCAAAACTTTCTTGAACACTCCCTAATAAAGCTGCTGCCTCAGAGAACTTCTTGCACGGCATTTGCTCGCCTTTAGCTAAGAGATATTAACTACTACTTTGAATTTACCATTTCAACTGAATCTATTCTCTCTTCCCGGCTAGTTATTTGGAAGTAAATCCTTGCTCATTAAAAGCAGTCAACAGATCCAAAAATATTTTTTGTAAATATTAGATTAGAATTGTACTATGACTGTAACCAACGTGTAAGCGCTGTAATCGCAATCGTACGAACGGTACTGCAGGCAGAAGAAGCAAACAAACAAAAATTCATTTTTATTTATTTGATACAATAAAATATTTTTTTAAAAAATCCCTATTTTCTCTTATTTAAAAATAGATTTGATTTCATAAATCAAAAAACGGGTCTAATAAACAAATTTCAGATTTGAAATAGTTTCTATTTGTATAGTTGCAAGAAATTTATTATAAGCAGATTATAAGCAAATGAAGCAGTCTGCAACAAATATTTCTTTTGAGAAAAACTGATAATTTTGCTGCTAATTTGGTAATTCTAAATTTTATATGAGATAATTATATTTTTATAGCTTTTTAAGATTCTAAATTTTAAAGGTTACATATAATATTAATTAAAATTCTAAACTCCACACTCTTGTAACTAAAAGCAAAAAATTTGCTTTCTATTTTGCTTTTCAAAAACATTTTATAGTGAAACGCTCTATTGCCAATTTACCGGGGACATTTATAGAACTTTTATTCGTGCAGGAAACAGAAAACAAATTTACGAAATTACGGTTTTAATTGTTAGCCTTATCCGCAAGCATTGATACATTGATTTTGTCTGGTTGACATGATATGTAGATAGCTTGAGCATAATTTTGAATGCACCATAATTTTAGACGTCTCGCATTTTTATAAGGGAAAAGGCGAAGTTGTAGGAATACATAAAAAATATCAAATTTGAGATAACAAAAACTGTTTCCTGTACTGTTATCTCATACAAACATTGCCAGGAACTATTTTTAAGAAATCTTTCATAGATGTAGATACGTATCCAATTTTCGAATTTTGTCACCACTCTTCGTATTGTTGGCACATAGACGTTTTGCTCCTGTAACTTTTTCCCCATCTGTATAGAAACTGAAAGGATTTCAGCAAGAGTGGATTATCGTTCTTCAACTCGAAATTAAGTACTTGTACTTAACTAAAACTAATTAATACATTTGGAATTGCACGAGATTAAAACGCTGTCATGTATTATATTTTTAAAAAATTATTTTTGTGTAAAATATTCTAATACGTAAAACTATTTAACAGTTCATGAAGCATCTTTCTTAAAAGTTAAAATTAGAATATCAGTTAAACCAGACGAAAAAAACTGCCCCTAGCTACTCTTCTTCGTGCTAT
Organism: Argiope argentata; assembly: GCA_026289955.1. NCBI lineage: Eukaryota > Metazoa > Arthropoda > Arachnida > Araneae > Araneidae > Argiope > Argiope argentata. Next base: position 84,612 of record JAOUZG010007800.1, on the reverse strand, counting down.
TAGCATTTGTTTCATTAATATTACAAATTTTATTTGAAAATGGTATATTTTAAAATAATTTCTTCAGAATACTTCTAATTATCAATTAAATATCTATTTTTTATTATCAAAATAGCAAAAATGATCCAAATCAAAGCAAATAACAATCATCTATTTTCAAAGTTTCTCTTTACAATGTTCGAAGTGCGTACTAGCCCCAATGTATCACATTTTATTGTTGTTGTTTTCTTCGAGGACTAAAAACATTCCACTTGTTCTCGTGTGCCCACCGTTCTTTACTTTGAATTGAGTGATTAATTTGTATATGATTTCAGACATTCTTCAAGTCTCTGCATTGAAAGAAAATATGTGAAAATAAACAAGAATTTAAAAAAAATAATATTAGAGTAGCTCGAAGTTTTGAAACTGGCTTGAAAGATCACTTTCCATTTGATATATTTCTTACTCAATATTGCTATAGCTAGAAACATTTCTCGTAGCTATTCGAAAAATTTTCCAAATTTGTTACTTAGTGAAGATTTTTTTTTGGTAAAAATTACCACACAAGGCTAGAAACTAATTCCAACTTTAGGTGAAAATAATTGGCAACATTTATCAAACTTGAAATTCCATTTTAAAGCTACAGCGCAGTTCCTAAGTCAATGATAATCGCATAATTCTCCCATTCTAAGTGGTAGTGGTGTGGAAAGGCAGAATCCGAAACTGAGGCGGCATTAGAATTGAGCATTGAAGTGCTTTAATTTACGTAAATGTACATTTTTCATTACTAGAGAATTTTAAAATTACGGTGCTTTTCAGCGAACACGAAGAAACTAGAATAATGGGTGGAAAGAACATCTGAAAAGAATCGAATACACATAGGAGTGCTCCGCTGAATATTAGAAATTCAGCATACAGTTATTGGCTGAGGTTTAATGATGACATAATCATTCAGCATTTGATTGTTTGAAAAAAACATTTTAAATATTATTTAATGAGAGACAGAAGAGTCTAGATAAGATTCAACTTTGAAATTATTTACAAAATTATAAAGGATCAGTTAATTTTTTAAAAAAGAAATAATGTAACTTTAATTAATTTTCCAGATATTTTGAGTGCGAAAGGTTTCATAACGAAAGTTATCTATGATAAATAACAACTATAGTTGAATATCTTATTCAGTCAAATGTAAACGTTAACACACAGAAGTAACAAATAATAAAAAGCATGAGAGGTAACTAGCTCTCTTTCATCTTTACTGATGCACTTAACGCAAATTGTTTGTTAAAATGTGTGAAGATTGAAGAAATGGATTAAGCTCGAGGAATTATTAGCATGTGAAGACATGCAAGTGAATCTGTTGAATTTAATTTTACATAAAAATAACCAATTTTCTGAAAAAGTAATTGCTATTGAAAATTCAGAGGTATAAGAAGAAACATAGGACTAAGCACAGGAAAAGTGAGACGTTAAATCACAAACAGATATCATTCGTTAAAAATAAAAAAATAAAAACATTATGAATAAAGGCGTATTCTAAGCATTCATTGTTAAAATAAAATATTAAATTTTTAATTTTTTCTAAAGAATTAAAAAAAATAGATTCTAAAGAAGAAAGATATTTTGATCACTACTGTCGTGACTTTAATAAATGTTCATATTATAAGCATTTCAAGTAATTATAAGTAATTTCAAAATAAATATATTTAAGATAAAATAATTTAAAAATTGTAAAATGTTTATAATATTAAATGAAACAACTCAGCTTGTATTGAAATGATTTTTGTAATGGAAAAGATATTTATGTTTTATGTGAATGTCAACGCTGTGAATAAACAAATGAAATAGATGTCAAGTCATGTGTGGTTATGAATTGATTTAACTAACCTGTTTTATTATAATTTGGACAGAACAACTACGCCTGTTTAGAAAAAAATCATTTAATTAACAAAAATCAAAGAGAAATACTCTGAAAATCAAAGTAAAAGATTCAATTCACCTTCCTTTTACAGATGGCAGCACGAACAATACAGATACGAAGATTTATTCAAAATAAAGCTTTATGTAAGGTAAAAATTAAATGAGGCTGAAATTTTGGAAATAAGCCAGCTTCAAAAGGACGCACCTGCGAAAAAGTTGTAATCTAAGTTTTTCAGATCTCTCGATCCACGATTAATCCAGTCAAGCAGAATCAAATGAACTTAATCCATACTACAACCATCATTATTCGCAATTTATATGGCACAAAGTTTTCTTTCAAATACAACTTTTGTTTGTAGTTTTTTTCCATTTGGCCTTATAAATATTTTTTTAAAAAATAATAAAAATTACTAATTTTACTCGGTAAGCAATCCGTGATATATAGTGAAAAAGTCGGAAAGAGACTGTCAAATTTGAGATTTAACTTATCTGCTGTCTAAGAAGCTTAAAAAATCTCAAGCTGATCATTCGTACGTTTTTATTAACAATAAACTGATGAAGTAATAAGCGAGGGTTGACAAATTCAATTTCAGCGATTTTGTTCGAAAGCAGCGTTAAAGTGATAAGCCTACAAGTGTATTTTTCGCAGAAATACTCGTTCCGCCTGAAACAGTGACTGAAGGCATCTTGTCTTAGAAAGTGTTACCTGGCATGTTGGAATGACGAGCACCGGTGAATTTCAATTTGATTCCTTCATAAAACAGCAGGTCAACCTTTCTGTCTTCAAGAGAGGTGCGAAGATCCTGTAATTTGCCATTAACAAATTCAAGTAACAAAAGCACACAAAAAGGTTTGTGAGCCAAATTAAGTAAAGTTACTTGTTCTCACGATAGAGTAGAATTTTAAAATTAGGGCAAATTTCCAAACAGCATTTTCTGATTAAGTCATTTTTTCCACTAGCCAATTAAGATTAATTCCGTTGAAAAGTGTTTTTGCTTTATTGATTGTACAAATGATGTTTTCAAAATCTTTTTTTTTTTTCTATCAAGAGCTGCTTCGAAATTCTTGCATTTTGAATGATAACTTCTTCGAATAGAAGATTCATTTGTGGATGAGGGAAAGAAGTTGTTTTTAATAAGTTATCCATATTAGTGTTGTTGGGAATAAGTCAAAATTCTCCTTTTTATATCGGCAGCATCCGCAATC
>JAOUZG010007800.1:59939-76507 GCA_026289955.1 Argiope argentata | reverse complement strand
GGCAAACACGTAATTACGTTATATAAATATGAAATTAAAATATTGTATGTTCATTTAAAGCAAATTTAGAAAAAATTTGCTTGTCCCCCCCCATAGGTGATTCAGAAATTTTTTGATACCGGATCTAAATGCTGTCAGTGATTGTAAAGAAACATAGAGTTTTAAAGAATGGTCTTACTCAAAAAAAAAAAAGCCCCTCTCACTTTAATTAGTTATTCATTTCAAAATCGGGCATTAATGGGAAGACTTTCTGTTTAATAAAATGGAAGACCAATTTGGGAAAGGAGATTGTTTAAAACTTACCTAAGTTGAACACCTGCATGTTGAGAAAATGAAACATAAAAGGATTTTAAAGCTAATAAATAAATTTTATTTAAAATCACGCTCCTTTTCGTGCAGTATTTCGTAGCGAATAATAATTCAGCGATCCTTTCAAGACCTTAAGCTGATTCTGATTATACCCCAAACCGAAAATGAAACATTGTAGATTTCTTAAGAATGTGAAAGATTTTTATGCAACGAAGTTCGGCATCGCATTTATTGTTTCACTAATTAAACAAAAACATTTTAATTTCAATTAAATTCATTAAAATTTTATTAAATTTATAGGTTTTAAACCTATGTTCCATATTTATTCGTTACGCTTACAATAATAAGAGCACTAGATTGTTTATTTTCATAGACTCACTTCGATATATATATATTTTTAATGTGGAATCCTGCATTCATAAACCTTATTTGAGAAAGTGCCGTGAGAGCTTATCTCCAGAGAGCTTATCTTTATCATAATCCATAAAAAAATGTCCGACACGAACTTAAATTTTTAATTTACTAGGTATTGGCTATTTTATTAGTTTCGCTGAAATTATATTTTAAAATATTTCCTTGCTTCAAAATTTTATTTTTCTCTTAAATTTGAATGTTTTCCAGTTATTAATATTTTTTCTTTTGTAACTGAAATTAAATTGTAAAAATCTATAATATGAAAATGTCTTTAAGTATTTTTTATGGAAATTATCTTTTTAGTTCAATATCACTTTCCAGTTTTCAGTGGTCATATTTGTATTCACAAAATTTTATAAAAAGTTCTTTCGTAAATGAAAATTTTATATAGTTGCGTGAAGTTCATTTATGTACTAATCATTACTTATGAAATATTGAAAGAATGGCTCACATTCGCTGAAAAGTTCAGCGATTTGTACCTGAAATAGCTATTTAAAAATTGTGATTTCCGATGAAATATAGCATCTACATACACATTTTTCCACCTCACCTCATCTGTAGGCATACTTGATGAAGCTCATTAGTGATTGTGGAGCATAATAATAAACATCACTGAAGACAAATATTTGTGGGATTAAGGGACAATACAGTGCGTCCGGTTTTTAATTCTAATTTGTCCGCAGTTAGAATTTACTTTTTTGCCCTTTTGAATTTCTTATTAACGCAAAATATCACCTGAAATTTACATAGATTTTGATTCGAAGTTTAATCTAAAAATTGAAAAAATATCCTCGTATATGATTGGATATTTTCACACTTTTTTGTGATATCTTCTTTTCTTCGTTTCAGTCTTACGGTTGTTTAATTTGAAGTTTTATCACATAATTGCTGGCCCATTTTATCAAAAAGGCAAAGTTGCCAGCTCCTTAGAAGCTTCTCAACAGTGGATGGCGCTATATACATTTAAAGTACTTTCTGATTATTTAAGACAGTTTTTTTTAATTATTATTATTATTTATTTATTTACAAACTGATTCAAATTGATTCCATTTTAACTGATTAACTCGAACTGATTCAAATTTAAATCAACTAGGAATTGAGGAATGAAAAACATTATTCTGGAATTCGTCATTAATTATCTTTCATTCAAGTTTCATTTTATGTCGTTTAAATCTTTGTGGGTGAAAAAATCCTTTTTATTTTTTTATAACTGATTGAATCGAATAATATTCAAAAAATATTCAAAAGTTCTTTTACTATTTTTATATCAGAACATGATGTTGTTTTCGGAATGAGGCTTTTGACATCAACAAAAATCTATAAGCAAAAATTTTATTATTTGCTCGAACATCTTCAAAAATCAGCTTTTAATAGCGTGTTGCCATTGAATTTACAAAAGCTCAGGTTTTAAAAAAATAAGTTAAAGACTACAGCAAATAAAACCTAGAAAAATGTCATTTTGAGCATGTGATTATATGAAATGAAATAAATAGGAAATGTGATTTTTTTAAACAATAAATGCAATACAATTTTTTTTGGATCGTTTGCAATACTTAAAATAATAATTCAATGAAAGAATTGAAATGAATAAATACATAATTTAACTTGCGTAAGCACGTGGTGCTTGGTCGTTCAAGAAATTATTTTCTGACATGATACATTTAAATATGCATAGCAAATATCATTTTAATCTTTTTTTTTATTTTAAATTGTTTCAAATTTAAATTATATTTTTCTTTTGAGAAAACTAAAATTAAATCTTTCAGAAGGTGCACCCCCTTAACTAAAGATTTTGTCAAATTATTAGAATTTTCGACACAAGACAATCGAAAGGAGAATTGCACAGTTGTTATTGCCAAAGCCCTAAAAATTGTTTATGCATGAAAGTTATTTTTAAAGTTCATAAATCCTTCCATTTATAATTATTGGTAGTGTATTTTTTAGTTATTTATTACATACGAATTATTAAATTGTCCCGGTTATTTTATACTCATGAATAATAAAAATGTTGAATAATAAAATTAATTTTTTTGGCACTGTAAGCTTAAATATTATCATTTTCTTTTGTCATATTCATTTTATGTTAATTAAAAATATTTTGAAACCGAATTGATATTGAAGGACTTTCGTCTTCTAATTAGAATAGATATACTATAAAATATAATAAATCCAATATACTGTAAAAATATAAGTAAATGATCTCCGTTGAAAGAAATGCATAATTTATGTATTTCTTTTAAGGGCCTTAATAACGAGGAATAGTCAACAACTTGAAAATTAAAACTATTAAATAATCTTAATATCTTGTAGTATAAACCATAGGAATTTTTTTTTAGAAAATTTGAAATGAAAATGATTTTCTTAAATGTTGTTTTACGTAATGAAAGTTGCTACAATTTTGAATAACTTATCCAATTTTAAAGAATCTTATTGTTAAAAAAAGAATTGAAATTCAAAAATGAACAAATAAATAAATTTTCAGCAATTTTTAACAAAAGTTTAAAAATGATTTGCGCATCTCAATTATTTTTATTATTATTGCATCTGTAGTTGATAAAACAAACATCGTTTTAAGCCCTTTTCGTCTTCATAATACTTCAACGCTTTTGAGAGTTCTTGAAGCGATTGCAGTACTTGTGCTCAGTCGCATTTCCTCTCACTTATTAAAAAGCGTCATTTGCGCTCACATTGTAGGTTTACTGGGATTTAATTACCTTTGGCAGGAATGCTTGGCGTGCATCTAGACCATAGAGCTTCTTCTTCTGCACAGCCAACCACCCCGCCATCACTGAACTTAGCAGTATCGACAGGATTTGTTGTGGCCGACTGTGAGCTGTAGCAATATCCAATCTTACATTGACCGAATCTGTCAAACTAATATTCTCTTCAAGATACTTGACCCCAAAGTGGTCATAAACTGACCACTTTCTCCTCTACAAACTTTCAAATAGTTGGGAAAAAACCTGCAATTTTAGACATCATGTCCTTCAGAGTCCTAAGATTACTTGGAACCATCAGTACTGAACTCAAACCATTATTTTCAACTTGCAGAGGTTTTCTATGATCGGAGATTTTTGTACATTCCTTTAAATAGTGGTAAGCAGTACCGATTCCTCCACAAATGCATTTATTTTCCTACATTCTTCCAAATCTTTGGAAATATGCGGGGAATCTTCCATGTCCTGATATAATTTGAACTACCATTGGATGGTATCTTCTTATTTTTATTTCAGGATTAGGAATAAAATCGTAAGTTGCTCTCCCTTTTTTGGACATGTACCATCAGTTAAACCATTGTAGTTTAATTTCTTCTCTCAGTTCCCATTTTAAGACACCATTTGATTTGGGATCAATTATATCCACGCTCTTTTTCTGCGCCGCCATCTTTGCATATTTATCCACTTTTTCGTTACCACATATCCCAATATGGGCCTCAACCCAGCCCAACTCTGACCACTTGTTTAGTTTTACTCTTTTTATCTTTTCTTTTATCGTCCATATGTCCCTATTACAATTGTGAAATGGTTCAATAGCTTATAGAACTGACAGAGAATCTGAAAAAACCGAGCACTTCTGTCCGTCCGCCAACCTTTCAGAATATTTTACGGCCATCTTTAAAGCTTTCACTTCTGCCTGGAACTTGTGGCATGGTTCACAAGGCTTTTATCGATTTCTTTCCCGTAAAAATATACTACTATTGCAGCTGCTACTTTATATTCATCTTTTGAACCATCTGTAAAAATTTTTATTCCATCCATATCTGGCATTTTAATTCAAAAACCATGAATAAACCATTCTGCAGGGTGTTGTTCAAACTTGTCAAAGAACATCTCATGATCTTTATTACTCAAGCATTTGTTTCCTATTTTAACTTTATTGCTAGTTGTTCTTATTTAAAATTTAGTGAATATTTCCGTTGCTCTGAGATCCATTGGCAGTATTCCCGTTATCACTTGAAGGGCTTCAATAGAAATAGTTCTATATGCACCAGACAAAATGATGAGAGGGCGCCGTTGGATTGCATTTAATACTTCTCTTAGATTTTCTTTATGTTAAGCCCGTGCCCCATGCTCGAAAAGGACAAATGGCTCAATGGCCCCAGTGTAGATTCTTCTTAGATGGTGTTTCCTTTTTCTATAAAATTTATCCGCAGCTGTCACTAGTTTATATGTTATTGCATCCACTTTTTTCTTGATATTCCTAAAGTGAGATGTAAATGTTAATTTACTGTCCCATGTAACTCCGAAGTATTTAACTTGATTAGACACATTTATATTTTTATTGCCCATTTTGATGTTTGGCGGATCTGTTAATTTTAAACGTTCTCCAAATGTAATAGGCATTTGTAATGTTTTCCTTTCATTAAACTCAAGTTTATGTATTTTGCCCCATTTCATCAGCCTATTAATTATTTGTTTTCCTCTAATTTCCAGTTCATCTTTTGTTCTACCCGAGATTATTAGCAGCCCATCATAGACATATGCCTGTAAAAAGCAATTCTATGGAAGATTGATCTTAAATGCAGAATTCATAACCAAGTTCCAGAATAACGACCCACAGCATGAGCCCTGCGGCACTCCTCTTTCCATTTTAAATTTCCCATTATTCTCTCCATCTTGGTAAATACATTGTCTTTCACTTAAGCAATCTTTAATCACTACAAAAATGTTTATCGGGCATTTCATGTTTATAAGGGCATACAAAATGCTTTTCCACCATACTGAATCAAATGCTCCAGCTACGTCCAAAGATATAACTGTTGTTTTAAGTTTTTGATTCATCGCATCTTTGATTTTACTCCATAAGGAATTTTGTGCAGTTTCACAAGAGTGATTGTATCTAAAACCATGTAGATCATGATGTAGTCCATTTTGTTTCGTTAATAAGTGCTGTACTCTTTGAGTTATCAGTTTATCCAAGATTTTACTTGCTGTTGCTTGCAAGCAAATTGGTCTATAGGATTAAGGGTCTTCTAAGTCTCTATTAGTTTTTGGAATTAAAATCAGTTTTTCTACCTTCCACTGATTAGAGAACGTACCTAAGTCCAAGCACTTGTTGTATAACTCTAAAAGTATGAATGGATTCTTTCTGTTAGTTTCAGCAAGCATTTCCATCGGAATATATTCTAATCCAGGTGTTTTCTTTTTAGCCATTTTGTTAATAGTTGTTCTTATTTCATTTATTGTAAATATTTTATCTTCCCCTCAATACTTTTTTCAATTTTCTTCTGCTTTTTATTTTCTTGGTACTGTTCTTCTTTAAAAAGACAGCCTACAATGACTTCTATAGTTTTGTATTTTTTATTTTTGCTCCATTCCTTGTTTTGACACTGTTCAATATTGTCTTACTTCTCCTTTTTTATGCCGCAAATTCATAAGGTAGCTCAAAAGGGTTCTTTCTTGCTATTTCGCTACAAAAATGTTCAAAGAATTCTCTACTTTTCTTCTTTAACATTCGTCTGTGTATTGATTCCTTTTTTTATAAATGTGTCTCCTTTTCATTCTCTCTTCAATGTTTTTACATCTCTGAGATCTCTGTCGCAAGGCTCTTGTCAGTTTTCTTTGTTTCCCCAGCTCAGTGTCCCACCAGGGGACCTTGAAGTGATTTGTCTCTTTAATGTTTGATCTTTGGGCAATTCCTTAGATAAATTCTGTAAACTCTTTAACTCATAATTCTAAATCTTGTTAACTTTTAATCCTTTGCATTGTTTCCCTTATATTCGCATATTTTTCAGCCACTTGAAAGCTAATTTTTTGAATTGTCCTCTTGTTTAATTTAAATCTTTTCGCTGAAAATCTTTTTTCACTCATATTACTTTGAAAATCCAAAAACGCATGGTCACTCAGAGTACTTTGTATTACCTTCCAGCACATTGCTCTTTCATGCAGGTCTTTAGTTGATAAGGTGAAATCAATCCAGCTTCTGCCACGTGCAAGACCATACAGCTAGTAATGGTTCTGTGTCACTTGCGCTCAGTCCCATTAGCGCTAACTCATTAGAGGGTGTCATTTGCACTCAAGCCTTAAAAAGGGTACCACATTATAAATATTATCTTTGTATGTAAACTTTGGCGATTTTACAATGTACGCCATAAGGTAATCAATCATCGTCACAGTGAGAATGACACTCCATATTTCTGATAACGTTAAAAGGCTGCCGTGGGAAAAAAGCTAATGACCCTTACCGCGTTTCAGACGAGTGGTAAAAATACTACATAGAATGAGCGAAATTTGTTTTACAAATTTATTAAGAAGGAACATGTTTATAATTTTCCTACACTGAAGATATTTATAAAAATGATAATTTTGATGCACATAATACAAATTTAATCTATTAAAGTGAATTATAATTTTAAGTTTTAGGAGGATTTCATCTTTATGTCTTAAAGTTTAATTTTATTTAACAAAATGAAAAAAATGCATTAATGTCTTTTTAAATTCAAATTTAAATGGATATCAATAATGTTTAGTTCTTTCAATATATAATTATATATATTCCACAAACGGATGCTTGAAATAAGCTAATGCATTTTTTACGTTAAAGCTGTTAAAGTTATTATTTATTTATTTTGCAAAATAATAAGCACTTAGGCTAAAATAAATTATAAGAATCATATTTAAAATTTCAAAAAACAGCTGATGGTTAATTTTCAGGGGGGAAAACATATTTTCAAATCGAAAGCGTTGATAGTTATTGAAATCCCTTCAAATCTGAAGTACATTACTTCATTTCCGAGCTCATTTACTGTCATATTTAACTATACATAATCTAATTATACCACAAACGATATCTAAATACATCATCTAAATGTACTACATTAAAACGCTTATTTCTCAGATACAGTATCACATGTTAAAGTTTTATGCGCAAATAAAGCAGTAAATTTCTTTTTGATTTTCTTAAAAGAGCTACCAGTGATTTAATACCAATTTTCAGTTTATCCTAGATCTAAGCATGAAAGAAAGCTAGAAATTGAACATTTATTCATTATTTTCAGATTAGATTTTATTCATTATTTTCTGTCTTTTTTCGTCCATGGATTTCTTGCCAAAAGTATAGATTCATGTAAATCGAACCTTTATTGTAACCGAAATTGTAATTACAATAATAAATGTTTAAATATTAAGGCGTAAGATAAGATTAATTTCATAGCTATGTCAGTAAGGTTTCTGAAGTCACCTTTTTTTCTAAAAAGCATTACATCATTGCACTTAGGAATAAATTCTTTTCATTTTTAAACGCTGCATCCGGACATACTTTCAATTACAAAATTTGATTAAATAAGGTAGCAATCGAACAAAAAGTGCAAAAAAATACATATGTTTATCATAATTTCAAGTGTGAATTATGATAAACACATTATAATTTTTCTTTTATTTTCATTTATACGCACAAAATTTCACACTTCTATCCAGAAAATTTGTAGATATGCTTAGTTTTAAATGTAGAAGTACTAGTCATAGTTTACAGAGAGAGAGAGAAGAGAGAGCGGGATGTAATGCTTCCCACGTTTTAGAATACAATAACATTTTTAGTTCCCAATATTTTAATAGGCTTAATAGTTGAAATTAGTAGGATTCTTATTTCAACCGGACAGAACTGGTGAGAATGAAGTGCCATATATATGATGAAAAAAATTGACATTTCTCTCTATTTTTTAGGTTACTGTTTTACTAGATTAGAAAACGTCAATCTAGACCTTAACAGTCCAAAATTGACTGTGCAAAGAATTTTTCATCTCTAATAAGTGGTATTCATACAGAATACACGATCGGCGTCTAAAATCAAACAAATAGCCTATTTCTTAAGCAAAATCAAATCTTCCTTTTCCAAAAAATGTTGTCTGGAAAGACAAATGTTATTTTGATCTAGATAGAAGCATTATTTTCAAGTGTAGCAATAGGTTAACGTTTAGGAAAGGGAAAACAATTCTTCTTGCAAGAAATTCATTATCACTTGCAGTTTTCTGTTCATATTCTGCATATTTCTGTTTTTAAAATCTCTTTAGTTTATCCCATTTTCAACAAAAGTATACGAACAAATCAGATACCGAAAAATTCAGTTAATTTTTAATGACATTATATCTGAACTAAGAAATGAATTAACTTTATCAGTGGATATTTGATAAATCTTTGCTGACTAATTTAAAAAGTCCGCCCATATATCATATGAATTAAGCCCAATTGAATTAATTATCAATGAACTATGCCATCATCACATATGCCCAAGTGTTATTAAGATGATGCAATTCTGTATACGTGTCGAAGGTGTTAATTGGGAATAAATTTGTGAGCCCTTTAATTAATACAATTCAAGGCTATCTTTTTAAATAATTTATTGAAATGTTATAAATAGGTTATAGACTTAAGCGAAGCAGAAATAGAATTTAAACAGCTTGAAATTAATAATGTTAGGTTATTCTTTTGGGGGGGGGAGGTTTCTCGAAATTGGCTAAAATTAGAATTAAAATTCTTTCCTAAATTTGATGTTCAGATCAAGAGTTCTATCTTTACACTCAGAAAGCAGTTATAATCATTACCAGTAATTGGAGTTGGAAAAAACTGAAGCAAAAAGATCATAACTTATATAAAAAGACACCAAACAATATGTGTGTTTTTATACCTTGAAGAATAAACGAATAAAAAAAAGAAACTCTACAGTAACTTTCAAATATTCGAATAAAATAATAATGTAATAAGCCCTAAACTGTGGTGAATAACATTTAAATTTTATCTTTTCTTTTCTAAAGCATATAACACTTTTATTAACTTTAATAAAATTAAAAAATAGAATGATATTGTATTAATTAAAGTGCTTAAGTATTGGTTCCAAATTAACACCTTCAACACCTATACAGAATTGCATTTTCTTAATACTTGGGCATATGTTGTTACGTTTATTTGACATTAAGAACTTAATTTTTGAGTTAGTCACCAAATATTTATGAAATATCCGCTGATAAAGTTAATCCATTTCTTAGTTCAGATACAATTCCAATAAAAACTAACCGAATCTATCGGTAACATACAGTATACCTTTGTAGAAAATGGATTCAATGAAAGAATTTCTAAAATTGTCTACATGTCACATATGAACAAAAAAAATAAGGAATTTCTTGCACGAAGAATTGTTTTCACTTTTTCAAGTGTGACAATGATGAAAATTAACGCTTCTATCTAGGTCAAAGCAACATTCTTTTCTCCAAACAACATTTTTCGAAAAAAAAAAGTACCGATTTTGCCCAAGGAAGAGCAAAGTGAAGGAATGGCCTATTTGTTTGATTTTAGACTCCGAACTTCTATTCTGATAAATGTCTCTTATTAAAGTTGAAGTATCTTCTGTACAGTCAATTTTGAGCTCTAAACTGACTGTTTCTTATCTAGCAAAAGGATAACCTAAGAAACAGAGCAACATGTCAGGTTTTTTTTCATCATATATATGACATTTCATTGTCACTATGTCTCTCCGGTTGACATAAGGGTCTTACAATGTAAGGATCTTACAATTTTTAATCTTTAAATAACACAGCCTATTAGAATGTTGGGAACTCAAAACGGTATTGAATTCTTCTAGAACTGAAGAAGCCTTACGATTACACCCAAATTAACATCATCATAATCAGAAGTTTCTGTTGTTGCTGTTATTTCTAATCATCGTGACCAGCAGAGCTAGATCAGGTCTATGAACTCCTTCACTCTGAGAAAGTCTAGTACCAAAAGGGGATCGTGAACCAGATCCTGCCTGATAAGCCCCAGACAAGCTAAAATGTGGTCCGGAGAGGCCTGTGCGGAAGAACATTCAGTGAAGAGTTCGAACTGTATAGCACCTCCGACAAAAGTCATTGATAATAGATGGGCACTAAGGAAACGGGTAAGAGCAGTTTTATCTCGTCTACTACTACCTCGAACCAAGTAGTCACCAGGGTGTTTACTCTGATACCATGAGTACACAGTGTAACGTTTTGGCCGAGGCTGCTGGTGAGTTGCGCCGAAAACAAACTCAGGTCTTGGAGAAATAAAAGTCTATTTATTTCCAGCTATAATACACATATATTTCATACAGGTACACCTTCTTGGTTAAATATGTTACGAACACATAGGTAATTCAGTTCAGAGTTCCACGGGAAAGGTGCTGTGATTCAGATAAGTAAAGAGTCTCTTTCAGAGGTGAGGAGATATGATGGAGTTTTGGAAACTCCCGCAAGATTCGGCCCGAGATTGGGGTTCTTTTCTCTTCGATTAACCTGCTGGATTTCAGGAACGCTAGGAGATGAACTGGCTGGAATAGCAACTCAGAAGACAGCTGTTCAAATAATTGGAGGTATCCACAAAGGTCGGATGATCTTTCACCCTTCAGTTTAAAGTTTAAAAGTTCCGATGAACTTCACGTGGGCTCAGCTACAGGGCGCGGCTGCCTACGTCACTCCAAATTCACTCCTGAGAATATAACACAGAATTCCAAGTTGAATTCTAGCTTCAATCACTAGCCGTAGCTTCGTCAGTCAGCTTCTTCCGTCCGCTTTCTCCCCCCGCTCCCTCAGTCGGCTCCTCCTTTTATTTGGATCTCATAGGCCGGCCTTCAGTGGCAAATGACCAATCAGGATAATTCCCAACTTTCTTTGGATCATCTGACCTAAGCTATCTTTCCAATCACAAGAGAAGGGAAAACAGTGACTAGCAAAGAGAAGTGTTGGCTCCGTCTGGTCTTCTGCCCTTTTTCTCAAGAAGAATGAAATTTCATCTATCGCTGATCCCCAATTTGTCGGCTTGAAGGGCGGGCGTTTTTTATCTATTGACATTGACACATCTGCTTCTTTCCCTCGTTGTTTGTTCTAAAACATGTCCAGTTCAGTGAAGACCTCACAAGTTGCCGAGACACATTAGTTTGACCGCGGTACTTAAATTTGAATGCCAGTTGTCTCCATTTTTCGCATTTTAAAAATACCTCTGCTATCTGTGGTTGCTTTTGCGTGGGAACTTAGTGTGCTATATTCCTACTTGTCACTTATCTGAAGACGGCACAACAAAATAGACCAATCAAATGGTCTTATTCGTAGCCTTGTATTTAAAAAAAACTCCATGTAAATAAGAGAAGCTGCAGGCATAGTCTCAACAGCACCAGCTCTAGCCAAACTGTCAGCAAGTTCCAGGAATGGCGACATGAGACGGAATCCACTAAAAATGGATCCGATGAGAAACGGACAGGCGTTTAGGTTTTTGAGTATCTTTACACTAGTATTTTCCCTCACATTATGTTAATCGACCAAGTACTGAACGAACTTCTACTGTCCGTAAAGATTAAGATATCTTTAATCTGATGTAGAAACATAATGGAGCTCTCATGATGGAGGTTGATTGCTTCTAGAATTACTATAAGCTCGCATCGAAATACTGAGCAGAAGTCGGAATTTTAATTTCTAGTTTTTGGAACTGAATGTAAATGCCACTACCAGAACTGTTATTATCAAGTTTTCTGCTGTTCGTGTACATACGAATAACATCCTTGGGCACGTTAATGATTCTTTCAAGAGCTAATTGTTTCAGGTGATACGACAAATCCATTTGCTTGTTAATCTGAACAGAAAGGTTAACATGAAAGAAAACCTCATCGAGACCTTTAGAAGGGCCGATAATTTGACATAAATTGTGATTTTCTATAGAACTGGTGACAAAATGGCCAGAAATAGCCTGTCCAAAGAAACTGCAACGCTTGAGTGTCTGGTTACTGCTCCATGATCTCAAAAATTTCGAGGTACGATTCTGTAAGCCAAGACGAGAGTGTTTATTGTAGTATTTCAGCCAGCAAGCATTTCTCCTAAGACTGAAAGGCTACAGATTGGCTTCATAGCGAAAAATATCTTTCGGAGAAGAATTGAGAAGGCCTGTAATAATCCTTGCAGCACGGAATTGTGCGCGTTCAAGTTTCTGCAGGTTTCAATCGTAAGCAAAACAGTGGATGGGGGAGTCGTACTCCAAAATGGGTCGAACAAGGGAAACATAGGTGTTTCTAAGCGTATTAGCATCGGCATCCCAATCACGGCCCGAACTGTATTTAAGGATTCTAATGATTTTCCTAGCTCTCAAAGTAAGATGTTCCAAATGACTATTACCCACTTTCTCAGAATCCAATATGAAACCTAAATACTTTGGGTGTCTCATCACCTCCATGGGTTGGCCGTTAATAGGATTCTTGGTCAAGAATTATATAATTTTCTATTAGATGTCAAGAATCCAACAGTAGATTTTGAAGAACTAAAATTTAGTTTTCTCCATAAGTCAGACAAAACCAGATTCACATTCTCCTCTACCTTTTCAATATCATCCAATTCAAGAAGTTTCTTGTTGTCTTATATACAAGGAGTCCATAATTAAACGACCCTACTTTAAAGTGGTCTACAAGCGAAACTATTGTTCATAAAGTTATTAAATTTGTGTAAGAAATACTGAATTAATGGGCATTTATTTGACCGAATAAAAAAAATAGTTCATAACCTCACTACCACGAATAGTTTTTCAAATGAATTGCACATTTAGTATATTTTTGACAAAATTAATTACAACAAAAAGTGTTCAACAGGAGGGCCATCATTTTCCGCTACCATCTGGAATCTTAAGATAGCAAGTTCCCACAGTTGACCGTAGTGTGTTCTGGGAAATCGTAAAAACCTTTTGTGAGATGCAGCTTTTTAAATCAAGCAAAGTTTTGGATTACCACAACTTACCAGAGGTTTAAAATGCCCCCAAGCCAAAAGTCAGATGAATTTAGGTCTGGAGTCCGGGGAGGCCACAGATCACGAAAATGACTACTGATGATACTCTAATCTATAAAATGAATATGTAGGACACTTTTTACACAACGGCTAATGGTGGAGCAGATCCATCTTGCATGAAAATTTTGCCTGAAAAGCACTGACGTGCTTGCAAACCAGGGACAATTTTACTGTGAATTAATGATGCATATCGCTGTTTGGGGATCCAGCATGTTACCTGACTCCTCGCACTTGATTCCTCGAAAAAATATGGGCAGAAAATAAATGATGCAGAAAACCCAAACCATGCCGTTACTTTTAGTGACTGCAAAATGACGTGTAAGTTAGAACACGGATTTTCTCGATCCCTAATTCAATTAAGGACGTTCTCCATAATCATTTTATAGAAGAACGTGTGATCAACATTCATTTTCGTGATCTGTGGCCTGCCCAGTCTCCAGAACTAAATCCATGCAACTTTTGACTTCGGAGACATTTAAAACTTTTGGTAAGTCGTGATAATCCAAACATTTTACCTGATTTAAAAGGCAGCATCTCACAGCATGTTCCTACTGTTTTCCTAGAATGCACTACGGTCAACTGGGGAAACATGCTATCTCAATATTCCAGATGGTAGCGGAAAAGAATGAGCATCATCTTGAACATATTTTGTTGTAATTAAATTTTTATTATATATATATATCATTATTTGTTTGTTCAGCTTTATTTTGTTTTGGCAGCTGTAATAATTTGTATCGTATCGTATTGTTTTCCCCTTTGTGTATACATTCGAATTTCTTCTAAGTATCTTTTCTTTCGTAGTAATAAAGTGATGAAGGGTATTTTTGTCGTATCTAACATTATGGTGACCGCCGCATGTGATTAAAAGTGCATTTCTTTTGAATTTTAAGGTAAGAAAGATTATTTTGTTTTAGAAGTTGCTAGTTTGTTTCGAAATGGATACCGCTGTTAAAAAAGTGCGCCACTTCGGGCTTTATTTACTAAGTTTTTTAAGGCTTTGACGTCTCTTCTTGATGCGCAAAATGCAGACTTTGAAGATGTTGAAGTAAAATTTCCCGCTCTAGAAAGAACTTATAATAATTTAAAAGTTAATGATAAAATTCTGCAATTGCTTTTAGAAGAAGATAGTGAAAACTATTGTGCTGAATATCAAGCAATTGAAAATTATGCCGAAAATTTTGATAATGCAAATATTAATGTTAAGCATTTTTCTGGAAAATTGATCTCTCAACAAAGTTTCGTTTCGTTAAATACAGAATGTATGAAACTGAAACTTCCAAAAATTGAACTTATGAAATTCGGAGAAGTGAAAGATTGGCTATCGTTTTGGAGCCAATTTGGCAGAATACATGAAGATAAACAATTGGAGCCTGTTGATAAATTTCAATATTTGATTCAATGTATGTCTCCTGGTACTAGAACCAAAGAAATAGTTGATAGCTATCCTCCCACTGCTGATAATTATTTGAAAGCCGTGGAAAGTTTAAAATCTAGATTTGGAAGAGAGGAATTGCTAATAAAATGTTATGTACGGGAGCTTTTAAGTTTGGTAGTAAAATATTTCCCTAATATAAAATCGAAAGTTTATATTGTAAAATTGTATGATAAATTAAGAGTCACATTTTCGTTCCTTAGGGTCTATTGGAATGTCATCCGATAACTATGCAGCAATTTTATTTTCTTTGGTTGAGTCTTGCATACCAGAAGATGCGCTACATGTATGATTGATAAACCCTTTATTAAATAAAGATAAATCATACAACAACAGACTTTCTCAGCAACTTCTGTTTTTGAAAGCCGAAGTGGAAGGTGAAGAACGTATTTCTCTTGATAAAACTGGAATTAAACAGTCTGAATCGATTCCGAGAAAGAAAATAAGAGATTGTGAATACTCGATACCTATTGTCAATAATATTGAGTCTAGTGCAAATAAATTTAAGAAAGCAGCATGCTTATTTTGTAATAAATCCAAAAAAGCAGGGACTGTTATAAAATAAAAAGGGTTTGTTTTGCTGTTTAAAGGTCGGTCATAGTTCAAAATTTTGTAGAACTAATGTACATTGCTTATGTTGCAGCAAGAAACATTCCATCATTTTGTGCCCTGATGCAAAACAAACTTCAAAAGAGAGTCTCCAGGCTCAAACGGATGAAGTAAGCACCTCGTTATCTTACACCTGCAATTCAGGCGAAGTTCTACTTCAGTCATTGTGAGTAGAGAATGAAGGTAGTGGCCGTCGGAGAATTGCGCGGGCCCTTATAGATACTGGATCCCAGTTCTCCCATATACTGAAAAGCACGGCAAGTAAATTGAGGTTGAAAACTAGTTTGACACAGAGTATGACACGTCGTCTTTGGAGGTGCAACAACATGTGTAGAACACAAACGTTATATAATAAAGTTTCGAAATTGAAATTCAAATTATTTCAGTGAAATTCAAGTGCTGGATCCACCGATCATTTGTGGAACAATACATCGTCTTTCGAGGGGACATTGGATGAATTGCAGGAAAAGGGCATCGTCGTCACAGATGTGGGTCAGAACAAGCCGGCCATTGAATTATTGATAGATGCAGATTTCTCAGGAAACATTTACTCTGGAAGAATTGAAAGGCTAATTTCTGGATTAGCAGTCATTGAAACTACCCTCAGATGGATTCTGATCGGTAAAACTCATTCTAACGCTCAAAGCAAGTCATCCAATGCTATTGTTTCGTCTCTTTTAAATATCAACAGTATAACGGATTTATGGAAATTGGAAGAAATAGGAATATCGAATTCATGTGAAGATAAGACAAGCGATGAGATAGAGAAGACTGTATTGGAACATTTTGAAGAAACAGTAATTAGAAATCAAGAGGGAAGATATGAGATAAGTCTACCTTGGATTCGAGATCGTGAAGAAATTTCTGACAGTCAAATGATGTTATAAACAGGTTGAAATCCACAACAACTAAGTTGAATACTTCTAGAAAATTCGAAGATTATAATGCAGTTTTTGAAAAATGGATAAATGATGGTGTAATAGAAGAGCTATCTGCATTAAAATTGGGTTCAAAGGGACACTATCTTCCTCACAG
>JAOUZG010007800.1:25920-44939 GCA_026289955.1 Argiope argentata | reverse complement strand
CTGATTACAAAACTTTTAAAAATCATAGAATTTGACTTTCATATCATTAAGAGATACCTTTTTTAGATTTATGTTGGGTTTTTCAATCATTCTTACAAAATATGAAAGAGTCTTAATCTTATTAACTTGTTTCATATTTTTTTAATTGCAAATTAGGAAGGAAAGAAGTACGCTTACTTTTAGTCGCCAGAGTAAATGCGGAAAGATAGCGTAATTATTTGCGCCTTTTGGAACCTCGGATGAGAAAAGAGGGGGAGATTTCAAAGTTACTCTGTTTTTATACTTCTTTCGCTATATCAGATAATACCTTCCATCAACGACTATCTGATATTTCTGTCATTAATTACATCAAAAAATTTAATTTTATTCTTTTTCATTAGTGCGATAGACCCGAGTAAGTCCTGACTTTCCTCAGAATTCCATTCTATGCATTCCATTCCTGTCCTGTTATTTTTCAGTTCGCTACCTTAATAGTTTTCAAACCTTTTTTCAGGCAGTCAGTCTACCTAAGTTTCGGACAAAGATGGTTTAGTCAAAAACATCATTTTATCGGTTCGAAACGACACCCAATCTTACTGTGCTTCGCCAATTAAATACTTTGTACTGCTTTAAATTTAATAATATTTTTCTCTTTGATTATTTTGTAAATACCCGAGTTACTTCTTGCTCTCCAATAATTGGGGCACTGAATTCCACTAAATGAGAATATCTAAACTCCCCGTTCAAACACAGTAAGAATCTTTTTATCTTTTTCATTCAATGTCCAGTTGCTTTCCATGTTTCAGCTGCATAGGTGAGAACAGACCTATTCATATTTTGAATAGGTAATTAGATTTTTCTAATGAGGAGATTAGATCTGAAATATTTGAAAAGTTCTAAAAAAAAATTTAGCAAATATTATTCTATTGTCAGCTTGGATTTATTTTTGTCACTGCATTATTTATTGTCATTACATTTATTTTAGAGTCTAAATATTTAAATTCAAGTGACAGTTTCAAATCACTATTTTAAAACAAGCATTATAATAACTAGCATATGCCATATATTTGAATTTGTTCTAGTTAATGAACCATACAACTTCATTGATTTAGTTTACAGAGGAAGAAAGGCCTATTTTAATGCATTTGAGCCGAAATTCTGTGCAGATTCCTTAAAAATAGTTCCTTTAGTGTTAATTATAATATATATATATACATAATCTTTGGATGAGCGAGAATGAGCGTAAGACAAACCAGTGCATTTCCCTGTCTAAGGTCATTTAAAGTGACCACAGGATTTGACATATTGTTCCGAATTTAAACTTTTGGTTAATTTTCATTTAATCCATTGAGCTCGGAAAAGTAATTTGCATAATGAATCACCTAATACAAAGATTTGTTTATTGCTCTGAAAAATAAATATGTATAAATGTTTTAAGTCGATTTTCTCTGAAAAAAATGAAGCTACGTCTTTCTACCATACTGTAGACTTTTTTAACAATCAAAAATGGGAAAAAAAAGTGAAAGGTCAAAGTGTTGCGCCGTCTTGAATGACGAATGAAGCACTGAGTGCTAATAGTTAAACGAATTGTGACCAGCTCGGTCATTCTTTCAGGAACGTGAAATCCTCTATTTGTCTTAGTTGTTTTAAAATCTATAAGAAATTCCGAATCTCATGTTCCCTTGTCTTTTCAAGATTTCTCTTAAATTAAAAAATATGCTCCATTATTGATATGTCCTTAAGGAGCCTTATTGAAAATCCTCAATGAGAATTCAATATACTAAACTTACGTGTTGAATGGAATATTGGCGAATAATTTATAAAATGCGTAGATCGGCCCGATACCTTTATTATTTCAACACGCCAAGACAGCTCCTTTTTCTATATACGAGGCTGGTGCTGCTTTTCGCTCAGTCCTGAGGTAGAATTTCATGGTTTCAAAGGAACTCGGTAAGGTGGTAAATTCCATCAGCAGTTTTATTTGCTGCCTTTTTTAAATAAGATCCAAGAGAATGGAATCTGGGCTGGAGAGTTTTTACATTTATTGGCTCTATATCAAACCCTTCTTCAACTTTAATTGAAGATGACTTTGGAATAAACTCATTTCTTGAACCAAGGAATGCGTTGGACAGGCCAAGTTCTCCAACCCGCCCATAGGTCCAAGGAATAATCCATAAAACTGAATGATCGGACGGCCGCAACAGCAATACCAGTGGGAACTCTCGTTGAGGCTTTGGTCATCACCGGTCACCGCAAAATCCTTCCCGTAAGAAGTACGTCCCGTTACCGATGGGAGGAGTCTAATCCCCACCTGTTAGTGTACCCTCCAGAATGGGGAGATTCAAACCCTGCAGGAAGTATTTTATCCTCATTTCGTGATGTTCCCCCAAGGGGAGAGAATGTGTTAATCAAAACCTTATGCTGATCATTACCATTTCATAAATCACAAAAAATATTCACCTCGCGAGTAAAATCACTGACTCTCCGAATTGAAACTTAGTTGCCAGCTCGTTTAACTAGTTATACAGAAAAAAGAAAAAATACAATCAAAGTAACACTTCATATTCACCCCTTTGACAGAAGATAACTTTAATTTAAAACATTTCACGAAACAATAAAAATTTGCCCTTCATTACAACATTTTTTTAAAAAATTTATGCATATAATTTTTTTCTAAAATATTCGCAAAATTTACAGAAATTAACGCAACAATTAAATTGATGTTATTTGAAAAATAATTTTTTAAAGTTTTAGATAATGTAAAAATTTTAAAGCACGTTTTTTTAATTTTAATATTTTTGAAAATTATCTCTGTAAAGCACAAAATTATTTTTGATATTTAATTATTTTAATTTAAAAAGAAACTTATTTGTGCGTATTCTCACTTTTGAAAGTGTACTTCTAAATTCCAAAGGTCTGTCCTTTTCAGCAGTAATAGACAATCGCCTATACATACGTTTTCCTTTATTAAGAATAGAAATTCTCATATAGGTAATTAAGATGAGCGTTGTCTTTTATTCAAAGTTACAATGATGGTCGAACTAGTTATAATTTAGCATATATGCTCGACAAAACAAAGGGGGGGATCCTTTTCTATTTCCTAAAATTAAATAAAATTTCAATTATTTAAATATTATTTCAGATTTTGGAGTTTCTCTGTGACAATTCGTTAAAATATTTACTTCCTTTAAATAATACTTTTAGAATCAATTTAATTACAAAAAAAATCTCATGTTTTCAACAAAAGGTTTTAAAATATTTTTGGACGACTAGTAATAATACTCTTGATTGTTTTAATGGAAATCAAATCACTTACCACCTGTATAAATTATTGCACTCCAGATTCGCAAAAATTTGCTAGATAGTGAAGACTGTCTGGGGGATTCAAATAATATCAAGACACGGGTTGACATTTTCCTAGTTTATTAGTAACATCAACACCAAGCAACAATTAAAAAAATGAATACATCAGGAGAGAGCCGTGCTAGCTAGCAATCCCCCTCGCATCAGGGTTACAATCGCATACTGAAAAATACTCACATATATATATTCCAAATCAACAGCCTGGCCACGTAGTTGTACATCATTGGTAGCTGGCTTTGCCCAAGATGGCGTGGTTATGGTTTAATTCTCAACAACCTGACCCCGGATGAACCAGGGGGTTCATCAAAACTTCCGAGAGCTTATGCAAAATTCAACTTCAAGAAAGTTACCTGGTAATTACTAAAAACAACAACAATTAAATTCAAGAGTTCATGTAAGGAACATACTGCAAGAAAAAATATGAAACTAACATTTCAAATAATAAATATACATTTCAAACAATGAAATCTTCCCTTTAAACAATATTCGAAAATATTACTAGCTAAGTTAATATTAAAAGTATATAATGCATATAATAGATATATAACCGGTTTTAATTCCTAGTCCTGCATTTCTAAATTATACAACAATTGTACAAAACGTTTAGTAATTGATGACTCAGTTTTAACCTTGCAATCTCTTCCGAGAAATAATTCAAGAATTTTTCCTGTTTTCTATAATTTTCGAGATAGATGATCATCTTTAATCAAGACTACATCGTTAACTTTAAAAGGCAAACAGTTTTTAACAAAACTTGAATTAGCCGATCTCAAATTCAACAAATACTCATTTTTCCACCTAGACCAAAATTATCTCATCAATTTTTCTCAGTAATTAAATGCTTTTATCAAGCATTTCCCGAAAGAAAGATTTGAATCAAGGTGAAGTCTTACAGAAGGCAAGGAGGTAACTCGCGACCCTGGAAGAAAATGTGCTGGAGTCAAAGCAATTGGGTCTTCAGTGTCACTACCAACATATGTGATTGGCCGAGAGTTAATCATGCCTTCAATCTCAGTAAGGACAGTTAGTAATTGTTCAAGCGTGAGACAGGATTTTCCAAGGGTTTTTCTCAGAGCAGTTTTCACAGTACGTACCATTCGTTCGTAAAAATCATTCCACCAGGCGGCTCTTTTAACAATATATTTCCATTTAATCGCGTTGGCAGAGTAAAAGTTTTTTACATCTGCAAGGTTAAGAACATTCCAAATGAGTTTTATTTCTAATTCTGCACGTTTAAAGGTACGAGCATTATCAGAGACGACCACAGAGCACAAGTCACGTCCAGAAATGAAACGTCGGAAAGCTAGAAGAAATGTGTCTGTAGTCAAATCGCCAACTAATTCTAGATGAACACTTCTTGTTACTGCACAAGTTATTAACAAGATATATTGCTTGTTAATACTATCTTTCATGTGTAGAGGACCAGAAAAATCATCTCCGATTATCGTAAATGGAGCTGACTGCTCTACACGGATGTCTGGAAGGGGCGCGATCACTTGACTTCCGGGAGAAGAGTTGAATCGCTTACATATCATGCACCTGCCAAGAAGAGATTTGATGGTTTTTCTGGCCTTTAAAATCCAGAACTTTTCTCTAATTTGTACCAACGTATGAGATACACCAGAATGAAAGACTCTTTTATGAGATTCCCAGATCAATAATTCTGTTAACTTGGTCTTGGGATTGAGTATAATAGGATGTTTTCATAGGCCGATAAATGGGTTGTTTTCCTTAATCTTCCAATGATTCGAATGACACCAACGTTATCAAGAAAGGGGGTCAAACATAATAACTTCGAGTATCTTGGGAGATGTTATTTTCTAAGTATATAATTTCGCAAGGGAAAAATTTCGCTTTGCACTATTCTCGCCCAAAACATTTCTATGTAGGAAAGTTCTTCTGAAGTAAGAGAACCCTTTTCAACGTTTTTCCTTTTAAGGGCATTTTTAAAACGTAATATCCAAGAAGTCACTCTTAATAATTTAAGCAATCAGCTAAATTTTTCGGGATCTATGATTTTTTCTTGAACAATAGCTGTGCCAACTATAATGCCAGATTTAAATTCGGATGCAATTTCTGGCTCTATAGAATCATGCAAAAACCCTTTCGCCTTGGACCAAAGATTTTCCGCTCCCCTTAACCATTCAGGTTCCGTGCCACCAACTTTCAGAAGTAATTAAACCCTTGCTAGTAATCCCTCTAATTAATAAATCGGCTGAGTTTTGTTAACCACTACAGTGCCTCCAATTACTGGGGTCTGTAATTTCTTGAATTGCCAAAACTCTATTTGAAACAAATTGTTTATATTTAGATGCTGAACCCTTTATCCAGTGGAGAACAATCGTTGAGTCACTCCACAAAATAACTCCTTCCAGATTTTTGAAAATTCCCATAAGATGTTTAGCTATCCTTGAAGCAGCTATAGCGCCCATTAACTCAAGTCGAGGAAGAGTCAATTTTTTAATTGGTGCTACCCTAGATTTTGAAATTACAAAACTAGTCTGAAAAGAGCCCTTCACTGTTTTATACCTAAAGTAAGCCACAGATCCAAACGATTTCAAGAAAGAATCGGAAACTAAGTGTAACTGTACATCATCCTTATTTATTAAATTTGTATTCTTGGAATAGTGTCGTGGGATTTTTAAATTTTACAAATCCGCAATTTCTTTACACCAAGCCCGCCAACTTTCTTTTAATTACCCGGAAAACGTTTCATCCCAATTTCCCATAATTCTTGCAAGATGCATTTTATTCGAATTTGGAATGGGGATATAAGTCCAGAAGGATCAAACAATTTTGCAGCAGTATGAAGTCCATTTCGTTTTGTGCAGTCGATGTCATTCAAGTTTGACAACAAAGATCTCAAATCTAGTCCCAAAGTATCGTCGATATTGTTCCAAACGATCTTTAGGTGCGAATCAGCACGTTCATTGATCTCGATCGTGGAATTAGAATTTCACCACACTTTTTTCAACTCTTCAGAATCCATGTCAAATTTTCGCATGATCACTTTCGCGTCTTTCAAAATCGATCCAACCTCGAAAGATAACCTTAATGCGTCTTGTACATTGGAACTTCCACAAAAGAGATCGTCAACATATAATGATTCATTTAACATTTCATATGCAAGAGGATATTTATCTTTGCGTTTTTTGATATGTTTTAAGAGTTACAGCCAAAACGAAAGGTGAACAAGTTACATCAAAACATTGCCTATTAAATTGATACATTGTTACTGGTAGAGGCCATTGATACGTTGTTACTGGCCCGAGCAATGTCACCGCAAAATCCTATTTTGTGTTCTCTAAATTTTAATATGACATCAATGAGGTTAGGATTTAAATTTTCTCCAGAAAGAAGGCATTCATTTAGGCTAATATTATTACCTTGGTTACTGCTTGCATCATAAACTATTCTAGTTTTTGTGCTGGAAGATGCCTCCCTGAAAACCTCTCTATGCGGCATTACATATCCCATAAAACATTCGTCATGGCACATCTGAATTATACCTTCATTAATCTGTTCTTCATTAACCTTCATTATATCTTACAAACAACGCTTGGCCCCCATTAAATTTTTTCTCTAAAGTTATAAATCTCTTTTCTGCAACGTCAAAATTATTCCCTAAATTTTCCCTAACCCCATTTGTTTTCCATTGCAGCCGTGCCTCATAACGACCGTTTTTTAGTTTAAGTTCTTTCCCGAAATCAAGTAAATTATCTCTGGATTTATTTCCCGAAGTCTCATTCTGCAGGAATGAATCCATCTCCCGTAATCGCCTCAGATCATTTTCCACTACGCAAGATGCAGAAAAGATGGACGAGCGGTTTCCCTTTCGGGAGTCTGGCATTTGACCCATCAATGTGTCACCAAAGAGGGTCGGCTGCACGAACAAGTTTTTGTTTATTATTTTCGTTTATTTTTGTTTTGACTTCTCCCCTTAGAACATTACACAAGAAGTCAGCACCAAGTAGGATCTGAATAGGGATGGAATTTTCCGGGAAGTCGGATAGCTTGCAGGTGGCCGTAATTATCCCATTTACAAGTTTGGGGTCAACATTCGAATATATGTCCTCACCAGTTATTTCTTCGGACGCCAAAGCCTCGATGTTAAGAGATTCAAAAGGCGGAA
This sequence comes from Argiope argentata, assembly GCA_026289955.1. Lineage (NCBI taxonomy): Eukaryota > Metazoa > Arthropoda > Arachnida > Araneae > Araneidae > Argiope > Argiope argentata. Next base: position 37,465 of record JAOUZG010007800.1, on the reverse strand, counting down.
ATCTGCTTCTTAATTTTAGAAAAATAACTTCAAACATTTTCTCTACGGGTATGCGTTCCGAGAAAGTATAAATTAAAAGTTTATCTTGTCGTATTGGTTTTAGATTTAGAGCTTGTTTCAGATCATTACGTAAAAAGGACCTTTAAGAACCTGAATCAAATAAAAGTCTAGCCATTACCTTGTTCGCAGCATTTTCAGCCTGGACGTTCGCTGTTCGAAGCAAAGTTGCGTAACTGCAAGGGTTATCTTCTGCTTTTAAAACGGAAGAATTTCCTGTTCTTGAGTTTTGGTTTGAGAGGAATTGCCTTCAATTTTATTTTGCGAGCAAAACAAGGAATTGTGTTGTGAATTATGGAGCGTTTTACATGGTGACATTTTAACTTTGCATTGAGCGATTGGATGTCTATAAGCCATACATCGATAGCATCTACCACCTTTCTTTAATTTATAACGTTTTTGCTCGTCCATAAAACCTTGCATTTTAATGCAGTGTGCGAATCCGAATTACAAAAAACAGACACATTTCTAACAACAGTATTTAAAGCAGCAGATGAAGGCAACTTATTTTTAAAATTAGACAGTCTGTGATAAGAAGAATTCCGTGAAGGAGGTCTGGGAATTTCAGGAAACTTTTGAGAATGTCCAGTTATAATATTTGCAGATTCGTGAGATTCAATTTCAAATTCATAAATTTGATTAATTCGTTAACGTCACCAATCTTGGTAAAATCACTCTTGCGATAGAACTCTACGACTAAATCTCGGGGTCAATGCTTTAATAAAATTGGTATAATTATGTGACCATAATTTCCGGATCCGATTCCCATTGACTTTAAATTTCTTACACTCTCGTCATATAGTTTTCGTAATCCCTTGAGATTGAAAGATGTTTTTACAGGTCCAGTTTCTAATAGACGATTCGTGAAATGATTAATCAAATGATCTTGCCTTCCATATCTGTCCTTTAACAGAGGTAAACACGATTTGTAATTTTCCTCAGTAAGAGAAAACCCAGAAACAATTTTGTAAGCTTCGCCGGATAAAAAGGTCTTTAAATATATGAATCATTAGAGTCAATCGCTTTATTAAAGCTGTTTATGAATTCTAGAAAGATGCTAGCATCTCCACTAAATGTGGGAATCCTTAACTTTGGCAAATTAATGGATGTTGCTGGATAGTTAACTCTTGCGTTAGAAACATTAGCTGTAAATGATGCGACAGGTTGTTGATCAATTTTAAACTTATCAATCTTACTTTTGATTTTGAACTGAGCTCCATTTATTTGCTCTTCATATTCAAGAAAACCTTGAAATTCTGTTTCAAACATTGCACTATCAGAAATTAAATCCTCAATTTCGCTATTAAGTCTTTTGAGATCTAATTGCTTTGCTTCTAAACTTAATAAAGGCTCCGAAAATCATTCTTGATCACTTCCATTTTTAAAATCACAACCTTCTATGAACAAATAAATCTGGTTAATTAATTTTGTACAAGCAGTAAGAGATATTTTCCGTTTTATCTTCAATTTATCAATGTAGCAGTTGCATTATTCTCGCCTTCTCTTTTGGATATTAGTGCATTACTTTAACTTCCCTTTTGGTTTCTAGATGGCAGTGCGTGATTACGTCATCACGCGCGCCATCCCATAATGCTTTGCGCTTGTACCAGTGAGAGATGTGACTCCGTCCTGACAGCTGTGCACTGGAATGTCTTTGTCTTAAGTATTGTCCTCGTCTTTGTGTGTTTGTAAATATTAGTGTGTGAGTATGATTATTAAAGAAAATGTTTCTAACAATTTTCGTCTCGTTGCTTCCATGCACGGACACTAAATAATCTACATCCCACCACATCTGGCGCCCAATGTAAAATGAGTTCCGATAGAAGTGAAGGTCACCCTGACGATCACTAGGAAATCTTCGCGCCACCACACCTGGCGCCCAACGGAAAATAGTTTCTAATGAAATTCAAGTGTGTCGTCCCGACAATCTTGAAGCATCTTCGTGCCATCACATTTGGCACACAAAGGAAAATAACTTCTAATTGATGAAAAGTAACGTCGTCTCAACTATCAAAATATTTTCGCTCCATCATATCGGCAACCTACGAAAAGAATTTAGATTTGTGTCGTCCTTACGCAAAATAATTTTTCCCGACCTGGGAATGGTTCCGCATTGTGAAGTGATGAAATAAATGTGAAGTTGTCCCGACAAGCACAAGCAAAATATCCGCCAGCAACAACGGCTGCCATCGTTGATGTCCAAAAGAATACTCAAGTATTCAGTTCAAATCATAACTCGTACAGGACGTCGACCCCTGTACCGAGTATAATTTATTGTGTATATCAAGCAAATTCTGTATTTCCTGTGAAAGTGTGTGTGTCCAGTTTATCAAATTTACAGCTCCGAAAATTCATCTGTTTTGTTTGGTCGTTCCTGTTCAATCCCAGATAAGTGTTATAAACTTTTACATTTTATTTTGTTTTTTCAACAGCATCCAGCATTGAATATAACATTACTGCATATTTGATTCTTCCTTATCTGTGAAATGTTTTGCTATTTAATATTTAATAATTTCTAAGTTACTTAAATTAATTAGTTAAGCTATATTTTCTAAGCATATCTATCGTTGCAAATTATATTTTGAAGTATCTGTGTTATTTTTATTTAATCTCATTGATTTTATTTTTTTTATTATTTCATTGAAGGTGCGTAAGAATATATCTTTTAAATAGTAAGGTATTCTATATCATTATGTATTTGCTGTATTTTGTATTAATTTAAGAGCTAACTAATTTATTGTAGTTGATATTTCTTTGTCCGTAAATTAACGTACCAAAACTCTTATCTCTCTGATACTGTGTCCTTGAAGTGGAGACGCCAAGTCTCGTACGCTGAGTCACCCCCCTGCAGTGACCCATCTAAACAAGCACTGAATACTTTTTTTTTGTTTTCTTTTCAGATCTTTGGTATTGTAAAAAGCTATTCAGATAGATTTATTATTTGTTTTTCAGTGTAACGATTTTTTGACAGACTTATTATTATTATTATTGCATTCTAAAAACTAACGGAGATTTGAATTTGTGTTCTACCTATTTAATGATTTTTTTTGTTGTTGTTGTATGTTCAGGGGAGAAGGTAGGTGTGCAACTGTTACTTCGTAATCAAGTTTCTAATTTAACTTCCTATTTAATCGAATAATTCGTAGGGAAAATGGCTTTTCTAGCTAAAGGTAAAAAAATTGACCTCTACAATTTAGCATTGGAATTAGGTTTAGATGCAACACCCGAAGATAAGATAATTGTTTTACATGACAAAATAACGAAATCTGCATTCTATGCGGAAAATAAACAGTTCGTGACTGATACGTTCAATAACATTATAGATGAACGGAAAAAGTTAGAAGAAAACAGAAAAAAGCTAGAAGAAGAAACTTTGAAAACAGAAAAATTGGCTAAGGAAAGAGCATTTGAGCTTGAGAAGCTTAAGCTCCAAAATTTAAATTTATCAAACCCTAATCAAACTGATTCTATTCCAAAGCGATTTGATTTACAAACAGTCTTACCAACGTTTCGCCCTGAAACAGATGATATTTCATTATTTTTAACTATGTTCGAAAGACAAATGAAACTTTTAAATGTTTCTAATGATTATTGGGTATCTTATTTAATGGGTGTACTCCCAAGTGAGGTAAGTAATTTAATAGCAAGAGAGCCTGAGGAAATATTTAAGGACTATACCCATATCCGTGGTATATTATTACAACGGTTTAAGCTGACAGCTGATCGTTTTCGAATTCTTTTCAGTCGACATCAAAAACGAGATGATTCCACATGGAAAGATTTCTTCTTTGAGCTTGAACCTACTTTGAAGGTTGGATTAATGAATTGGAAATCGATTCATTTGAGAAATTAAAAGAACTTATGCTTTCTGATCAAATAAAGAAAAGATGTCCTCCGGACTATAAAAATCATTTTTTAGATATTTGGGAAACACTAAATGATCCTGTCTTGTTAGCTGAAAAGCTGGATTTTTATGAAAACATAAAGTCGCCTCATCAAAAATTAGTAAAAACTCCAAAGTCGCAAGAACTCTTTAAACCGAAACTCTCTAAAAATGCTAGTGAGCAGAACTTCAAGAAAACCCAATTTGCTAAATATGAGAAATCAATTCCTTCGAGTTCTCAGAACATTACTGGTTCTAATTCAAAAAGGCCATCCCGACATGTGGAGAATTCTGTTTATTGTTATGACTGTGGCAATCCTGGCTTTATCAAATCTAAGTGTCCAAATTGTTCTTCAAGGAAAGACCATTCACCGGTTAATGCTATACAAATGTTTACCTGTTTTACCTCTCCCGTAGCCTTAATTTCCATAGAAGTATATGAAGCTTCAGGAACAGTTTGTGCTGACACAGGAGCCAATCAATCAGTTGGAGGAGAATTGATGTTTAATTTTTTAAAGAAGCGTGGACAGCAGTTCACAGAGATTGACCTTGCTATCTGTCTGGCTGATGGTCAACAATCAACATCAGTTGTTTTAAAAACTACAGTGCCGATCACAGTGCTTGGCCGAACTTTCCTCACTGAATTACATTTTCTCCCACATGCTAAAGGGAATCGCACTCTCCTCGGAGTTGACTTTTTGAGGAAATCAGGAATTGTAATGGATATGAAAAAAAATTCCTGGTATTTTGGGGATAAACCGAACTGCAAAATACCTTTTGCTAAAGATCTCCCCATACCAACAAATAATAGCCCTGTCGAAGTCAATAGTAGTTCTTGTCCGACGAATTCAGTAACTAGTGATAGTTCAGTGCAAAACAATTCTGTTGCACCTGAGACTAATTATCCTTGTTTACGCCAAGAAGAAGGTCAGAATCTTGATGCGAAATCGAGAAATCGCTTAACTGCCTTGCTTAATGAAAATGAAGATATTTTCCGACTGGGGGGAGAGCCAACTCCTTATGTTAAGCATTTTATTGACACAGGTGACCAACCACCAGTTGCATCTGCACCTTACAGACTGTCGTCAAAACAGAAAGAGCTCTTAAATAAAGAAATTGGTGAACTTTTAGCCAATGATGTCATAGAGGAATGCGAATCGCCTTATGCAGCACCGGTAGTTTTAGTCCCAAAGCCTAATGGAAAAATCAGATTGTGCGTAGATTACCGAAAACTAAATTCTATAACCAAACCTGACAAGTATCCACTTCCGGTTATGGATACATTGTTACATGATGCAAGATCCACTGCTTTTATGTCTACTCTTGATTTAAAGTCTGGATATCATCAAATTGAAGTCAATCCTGCTGATAGGGACAAAACTGCATTTGTATGCCCTTTTGGTACTTTTAGATACAAAAGAATGCCTTTTGGTCTCAGAAACGCCCCAGCAACTTTTCAACGACTTATGGACCAGTTCCGAAATGGACTCCCTACAGTTAATATTCTAGTATATTTAGATGATATATTTGTATTGTCAGAAACTTTTGAGCAACATATTCAAGACTTGAAGCTGGTTTTCGAAAGACTCCGCAAATTTAAATTATGCGTAAATAGAGAAAAATGTAAATTCTCATGTGCTCGTGTGAAATATTTGGGATTGTGGATAACTTCTAAAGGAATTGAAGTAGACCAAGATAAAGTTGCTGCAATTCAGAACATTCCTTGTCCAAGAAATATTAAACAATTACAATCCTTTTTGCAGACCTGCTCATGGTACAGGAAATTCATCCCGAATTTTTCCGATATTGCTAGACCCCTTAGCAATCTGACAAAAAAGAATACTGTTTGGAAATGGAGTAAACAAGAGCAGCAAGCCTTTCAAACTTTAAAGCAATGTCTGGTAACTCCACTCGTATTGAAGCAAGTTGATCCCACTAAACCTTTTATCATCCGGACGGATACAAGTGCTTACGCCTTAGGTGCAGTTCTTCTACAGCGAAAAGATCTTGCAGATGAAAGACCAATAGAATATGCCAGTAGACTCTTTAGTTCTGCTGAAAGGAATTATTCGACAACTGAACGAGAAGCTTTGGCTGTTGTTTGGGCCTTGAACAAATTTCGAGGATATATTGAAGGTGCTGATATTACTGTAGCCTCTGATCACCAACCCTTAAAGTGGTTAATGACTTTATCGTCACCCACTGGAAGGTTAGCCAGATGGGCACTTCAAATTCAGTCCTATAACTTGAAAATCGATTATTTTCCAGGCAAATGCAACGTCGTCACTGACATGCTTTCCCGACCTGAGTGTAATGATAAAGACACTTGTGAATTACGAACTATTGTTATTGATGTCCCATCAAGAACAGCTGCTGAACTTAGAACTGAACAACTGAAAGATCCTGAACTGAAGAAGATCATAGATTGTTTTGAGGATACTGACAAAAGTGTTGATTTTGCAAATTGGACGCAAAGAGGATATGTCTTAAATCAAGGAGTACTCTATCGCTACTCTCCACATTCTGAAGAGGAAGAAGCTCAATTGGTTGTCCCATGTCATGAAAGAGAGAACATTTTAAAACTTCACCATGATGCTCCTACAGCTGCTCATTACGGAGCTGATGGAACTTTTTCTCGAATATCATCCAGATATTATTGGACAGGCATGAGGAAATATATTACTGATTATGTCAAGAATTGTGAAGATTGCATAAGATATAAGGCAACGAACCAAAAACCTGCTGGTCTTTTGCAGACACCTGTTCCTGCTCAACGTTTTGAAAGTATAGCTGTCGATCTCTTTGGACCCTTACCAGAATCGAGTGAAGGTATGAAATGGATCTTCATCGTTGAAGATTGCACTACAAAATGGGTAGAGTTATTCCCATTAAAGCGAGCTACTGCTAAAGAGTGTGCATTAACACTACTTAATGAAGTCTTCTTAAGATATGGATTACCCCGTCGTTTAATAAGTGACAATGGTACACAGTTTGTTAGCGCCATCATGCAACAGTTGTGTTATACATTAAAAATTAATCAAAGTCTAGTCCCTGTTTATCATCCACAGGCAAATCCTGTTGAACGTAAAAACAGAGACTTGAAACCTCGTTTGGCAATCATGGTAGGTAATAACCATACCTTATGGACTGAGAAATTACCATCCATTAGATTTGCATTGGATGGTAATTTCTCAGGTTGGTGAATCTACAGGTTGCACTGCAGCTTACCTGAACTTTGCCCGAGAATTAAGAACTTTAGATGATGTTACAACTGATCTACGGTCTGTCATTCATAATGATAATTTTGTTCCAGAGTTCACACCTTACTTAAAACGTTTTGAGAGAAACATGTCTCAAACTAAAGAAAATATTGAGAAAAGTCAAGATCGTCGAAAGACATATGCTGATAAATCACGTAAACCGAGCCCTAACTATAAACCTGATGATTTAGTTTGGGTAAAGCTTCACCCGTTAAGTAAAGCGAACCAAAGTAGAACTGCCAAGTTTATGCCGAGGAAAGATGGACCTTATATTATTCTATCCCAGAAATCACCCTCATCCTTCGTAATAGCTAGTTGCGACAAACCTGATGAACCTTTAGGTGTATACCATGCATCAGCTCTTACACCTTTTAGAAATGCAACACAGAACCAATCTCCTGTGATGCCTTTAAAGAAAAGAGGTCGACCTCCCAAACAAACTCAAACTGGACCTCCCAGACAAATTCCAACTCGACCTCTCAAACAACCTTCAAATGTTAATAGCAATCCTGACACAAATGCCAAAGTATCCAATATCACACCACCTCGCCGGGACGGTTTGAGGCGCTGTAGGGGGAGGATGTAGCAGTTGCATTATTCTCGCCTTCTCTTTTGGATATTAGTGCATTACTTTAACTTCCCTTTTGGTTACTAGATGGCAGTGCGTGATTACGTCATCACGCGCGCCATCCCATAATGCTTTGCGCTTGTACCAGTGAGAGATGTGACTCCGTCCTGGCAGCTGTGCACTGGAGTGTCTTTGTCTTAAGTATTGTCCTCGTCTTTGTGTGTTTGTAAATATTAGTGTGTGAGTATGATTATTAAAGAAAATGTTTCTAACAATATTCGTCTCGTTGCTTCCATGCACGGACACTAAATAATCTACATCCCACCACATCAAGAGATTTCATTTTCATGCATAAAACAAAGGTTAATCACCTTTCTAAAAGACCCATGACGATTATAATCCTAGATAGATGCAAAATTTCAAGAACACCACGAGCATAACACTAATCCCGGTTTTCGACACCATATAAATTATTCCAGATGCGCAGCAATTTGCTAGATAGTGAATACTGTCTGGGGGGGGGTTCAAATAATACCAAGACACACACACACACACACTATATATATATATATATATATATATATATATATATATATATATACACTGAAGTGACAAAAGTCATGGGATGACTGTTAATATCGTGTCGGTCCTTCTTTTGCCCGGCGAAGTGCAACAACTCGATGTGTCATGAAGTCCACAAGTCGTTGGAAGCCCTCTGCAGGAATATTGAGCCATGCTGTCTGTATAGACGTCCATAATTGTGGAGTTTGGGCACGAACGGACCTTTCGATGATGTAATAATAATATAATAATAAATAATAATAAATTCGATAAATGCTCAATGGAATTCATATCGGGCGATCTAGGTGGCCAGATCATGCACTGGAACTGTCCGGAATGTTCTTCGAACCAATCGCGAACAATTCTGGCCCGGTGAAATGGCGCGTTGTCAACCATAAAAATTCCATCGTTGTATGGGTACGTGAAGTCCATGAATGGCTGCAAGTGATCTGCAAGCAGCTGAACATAATCATTTCCAATCAATGATCGGTTCAGTTGCGCCAGAGGACCGAGTCCATGCCATGTAAAAACACAATTATGCAGCCACCACCAGCTTGAACAGTGCCTTGCTGACAGTTTGGGTTCATGGCTTCGTGGGGTCTGCGCCACACTCGAACTCTACCATCAGCTCGTAACAACTGAAATCGTGACTCATCTGACCACGCCATGGTTTTCACTGGTCTAAGGACCAGTCGATATGGTCACGAGCCTAGGAGAGTCGCTGCAGGCAATGTCGTGCTGTCAGTAAAGGCACTCGAGTCGGTTTTCTGCTGTCATAGCCCTAGGAAGACAAATTTCACCGCACAGTCCTATCGGACACGTCCCTCGTACGTCCCACATTCATTCCTGCAGTTATTTGACAAATTGTTGCTGTCTATTAACATTGACCATTCTACACAGACGTCGGCGGTCTCGGTCGATAAATGCAGGTGTTCGCCCACTGCGCTGTCCATGCTGGGATGTAATACCTGAAATGTCATTCTCTCGGCACACTCTTGATACTGTTGATCTCGGAATGTTGAATTCACTAACGATATACGGAATGGAATGGCCCATGCGTCTAGATCCAACTAACATTCCACGTTCAAAGTTGTTAATTCTCGTCGTGCCACCATAAATCACGAAAAACCTGTTCACATGAATAACTTGAACACAAATGAAAGCTCTGGAAAACGAACTTCGCATTTATACTTTTTCGTTGCGATACTACTGTCATCTGTATATTTGCATATTGCTATCCCATGACTTTTGTCACTTCAGTGTATATATATATATATATATATATATATATATATATATTCCAAATTAACAGCCTGGCCACGTAGTTGTACATCATCGGTAGTTGGCTCCTTCCAAGATGGCGTGGTTATGTTTTAATTCTCAACAACCTAATCTTTTGCCATCATACCAGCTACGGTTGAAGAAATTAGTTTCCTTTACACATTTATATATATTATATCACAAGTAGATTTTTACTCATATGCTGTTTAGGGCTAGATACTTATTAAAGTAGGTTTTCTGACCTAACATCCTCGAATAAAAATGTTTTTTTTTTCCTTTATAAGTTTTAATTATCACATATGACCAATCCTTTTTGTTTCGATATCTAATAACATGTTTTCAATAGCCTTTAAACTTTGCCATTATTTAAATTTGATCTGTACCCCTTTAAAAACACCACAATTAGGAAAAGAAATAAAGAAAAAACACTCTTTATATTATTTGAAGATTTCTAATTGTCAAGTTTTCTAAATTGCATTTTTATTCTACTGTTTTTGAAAATTTATCTTCTATTTCAGGTTATTTCATTTGAATTTACAAAACTATATATTATACTTTCATTTAATCTTTAATATACCGGAAAAATCTGATGCTTTTTTCAGGGGGGGGGGGTCTTTTTAATTGGCTTTATTCAGAATTCTATACAAAATCCTCGACATTAAAATGATTTATTTTGCAAGCAAGCAAAGAATAAAGTTTATAAACTTCAAATTATATTAAATTTACATTTTTTTTAATCATATGAAACACCAGAAGTAAAGTGCATTTCTTATAAATTGTTGGAGAACGAAAAACCGTAATTCAAAGGGAGCAAAATGAGGCTTAAAAAGGATTAGGTATTCATTGTGGCATTTAAAAACACAAACCAAAAACTGACACAAGCTATATAACGATTTATACAGTGTAACTTAATACAGTATAGTGTAGTATAACTTTCTTATGTCAAATCTGTGGCAGTTTGCTCAGATATTCATGCATAGCTTTTATCATAAAGTTTGAGTCTTTTGAAACAACATTATGTAGTTGCCTTTTATTTTTCATATAGTTCTACAATTTTATTTTTAATTTGTTTTTTTTAAAAAAAACTCTCAAAATGCCAGCATAATTTCAAATGACAAAATGCTGGTTATACACTCACCAAATTGTTACTTATAATTCCCTCCTAAGTTTGCGTTTTCAGATTACATCTCCAATAATCTGTATCTTAATGTTACCTTGTCGAAAGCAATCAGGGCAAGTTAAATGATTCACATGAAGATAGCGATGACGCGGCACCTTTGGAGGAGTCCCAATGATTCCCACCGCAGGTAGTAGCCCTGGGCATCGGAGTTTATGCGACTCAAAATAACTTCATCATACTACCTATCAGGAAAGCTAAAATTAATTATCTTACCTAAAAAGTCTCATCTAGGTCTTTCCTGAAAAGTTATTTTTATATCAATCACAAAAACGACTTAACCACCCATACATAGCATCCGAGGCAAATAAATGATAATCATCAAGACCTCATTGACGCGGAAGTTATTTTTGAATTCTGATGGTCTTCATCGACTACGATTTAACTCCTCCTATAGGAGACACATCACATCGTGGTGTGGAGATTATTCGCACATCTTACCTCACTTGCCAGGGAAACAAGAATTGATCGTCGAAGAATTTCGGAAGTCTCATCTCATTTTCATGATGCCCCTGATGGAGCTCTAATATTTCTAATAACCACGGCTTGGCTACTCCAATCCAGCTAACTATAGATAATAATAAACTAATATGAGCTTCGGATACAGATTAAATCTGACTGCGCGCCCTTAGTGGGAACTAGAATTGAGCCCCAAGGACCCTCACCGACCACGATACGGTTGTATGACAGATGCGTACAACTTCTTTGCGTACAGGTCGTAAAAGTATAATAAATCATGCGTAGCTCTTTGAAAAAAA
>JAOUZG010007800.1:0-25820 GCA_026289955.1 Argiope argentata | reverse complement strand
AAACATTGACTTTTTTCCATGATACCTTTCTAAAATTTTACAATAAAAATAATTTTTACAACATTTTAAAATTAAAAAAAATTAATGATATCAAATTTTTTACCGTATTATTTTTTTCATACTTAATATGTATATCAAAATTTTAAGTTTAAGAACGTTTTGTGGTGGGGACAATTGAAATGTTCATCAATCATTAATCATAGCTGACAAACAGGATGGCCAAAGGTGGAAAGTATAAAATATGTGACTAAATATATTAAGAACGCTTGCAAATCATATCAACTATCAGCATTATTCCTTCAGTGTCAAACTATACTTAACATAGTTCTTAAATAAAAATCTATGAATGAAAAAAATCTAAAATAACAAAATTCAATTCTAAAAATGTGTCACTGAAATGCACTTCTCCAAATATTAATTGCACTTTCTCATAAATATCTTTGTGTTAAATTTATTATCTCTACTTTCAAATGTCTATGTTTTAAATAGGCAGATAGACGCATATATATACTATTCACTTTTATTTTTGGAAGAAAGTCTTATTTTGTGAATTAAAATTTTTAGATTAAAGTCAGAATATTCTACACTTGAATTTTTGAATAATTTTAAATGAAAAATTTGAAGATTCCTGTCAAATTTAAAGCATAAGCTCCTGTGTTAGAAATTCATTTCTCTCTCTCTCTCTCTCTGTGCGTGCGTGCGTGCGTGTGTGTTATCTGGAAGTTTATTAAGTTCCTGAAACAGATTTTATGTTATTTTATGAATTAAAATTGAAATTCGAGATATTTTAATTGTGACATTACAAGAAAATTGTGTAATAATATGGTAGAAAGCCCTTTTTTACTACTTTTTTAAAATTTTATCCATTAACTATTTATTTCATTTTTATAACATGGCACTGTACTGAATATTATTTTAAAATATTCTGAGTGAGATTTCTTTTGTCTTTCATGATATTTAATTGAAAATCCTGTATTCTCTTGATATTCCATTGATGCTGTGAAAGTAGAATGTTTAGGTAGCATATGAAGAATAATAATTACTTATAATAACTATTAATCACTAAATGCATATGCAGATAAGTAAACATAATATTCTATTTAGATAAAGAAGTATTTAAATATGACAAACCTCAAAAGAAAGTGTTTTGTCAAAAAATGTAACAAAGAAATGTACTCCTCAAATTAAAAATTAAAAAAGAAATCGAATAAATCTGGGAGAACAGAAAGAATAATCTGAAAAATTTGGAAATGCAGGAAAAAAATTCTTACTGTGATGTGTAAATTAAAATTTTAAAATTTATTTCGGTAAAATGTTTTTTTAATATATTTTTTTTATTTTACGATGACAAACAGAAAATTTTAAATTTGTCATGGTACTTCCACTGTGAAGCTGGGTTTTAAAAAACTTATATGACATGGAAAATTAAAATCCGTGGATGAAAGCTTTTTTTTCTTACGGCATATCAAGAATAGCTTTTGTATTTAATTCCGTCTTACAAATCATTTCAATAATATTAACCTCATTTATTTATACTTCTAACTTAATAAACAACTTATATTTAAATAACATAGATTTCAGTGTCCGAACTCATTGAATTAAACAAATGAATCAAAAAGAAACAAAATCAAAACTAATGAAAACGAAACTCTTTAGTTTAATGCAAATCATGGAATTTATGTGAAGTAAAGTATTTTCTAAAATCTGGATTATTTTTTCGAAGGGGATGCAGTATTTATATGAGAAGAAATTCATTGATTTTTATCATACATTTTTGACTAAATTCATCTAAAAGCAATTCATGTTTCATCGGAAACAAAGTGGGAACTTTGTTTAATGAATTTTAAAATGCACTATACTGTATTAAACAATAAGTCATTAAGTATTCCAAATTCAGTTAAACACTGAATCTGTTAATCAGTTAAATTCAGTTAATCTGACACTTTTAAGATAACGTTTAAAATGTTGCAACCTCTTCTAGAAGTGATCCTTTAACAGTAACAAAACCGCCTTGGAATCAAGACCGTTGATTGACAGTTTTACGACTGGTACGCACAACAAGTGTACGCATCTGTCCCACTACGCTACGATACAATCCTTCCAATGAGAAAAGTGTTTCGTCATCATAAGAAGTGGCGGACCCCCTACCCCATTTCTGTACCCACCCTGGTGGCAAAAACACGCCGGAAGCTTCTCTTTCTCATATATGAGCTGCGCGTTAGGAGTCATAATCTTAATTAAAACATTAGCATCCCTTTATGTCTCGTATTTCATTTTTAATTATTAGTCATTAATACTGTTGATTTCACATTAATTCAATAACCACAATTTTAATGAATAGAAAAATAAAGAAAAGCAGAATATTTGACAATCAAGGAAGTTCTTGGCCTTCTAATTTTTTCATTCTTTAATAATTTTTAAGATATGGTCAATAATCAGACAATTAAAAAAGAGATATTCTTTATTGTATAAAAATGATAAGTAACTGCCGTAAATAAAAAACAAACAAACAGATCATTCAATTTACTTTTAATCTTTTTGAATATATAAATAATCTGTAATTTGTTTGCTACAGTAGTAATTTGGATTTTTGAGTATAGTGTTTTTCTACAATATAGCTAATTAAAGTTTCATTATTTTAAGAACACATAATATTTTAATCCTACTGAAAAATAAAATGTAAAGTAGCTATGGCTCCATCTGAGATGCCCATTATGTTTCCTAAGCAAACATTATTCTAAGAAGCATTGAATACATTTTTGAGATTAATAAAACTATAGCAATCTTATTTTCATTATCATTTCTTGATAGCATAATAAATTTTTCTATCCTTTAAAAATGCAAGTAAAATAAGTTTATTCTGTTTTACATATTTCCTGAATTCCATGATCTCCGTTGGTCGAATCAGCTCGAGATTGTTTACGTGATCACCTGTCAAAAAGGTTTCTAATTGGTTCTTGATGTACCTCTTCAGTGGGTGATTTGAGAAGCATGTGTCTGCGTGCGGCGCAAACTGGTTCTGTAAAATCTGCCAAAAACGTCCGCCTTCTTCCATTTAGTATTTAGACACAGAAATTCACTAGATTGACCCTATGCGTGACTCAAGTAAGTAAGGATTTGGGACCAAGGGAAAAAAATTCTTACTCGTTAAGTTTACTGATAAGAAATAAACTCTTTTTGCCATCCTGCGGCACTTTTTAGCAAATAGTTAGTCTTATGTTTAAAAAGATAAGGAAGCGCATTTTGTTGTTTGCAAGAAAAGTATTGAAGCTTTCTAAAAATTCGAGTTACTAATATTTTTATCAGCTGTATTCCAAATTCTTGTGGAAAATGTAGGAGTGGTCAAAAAGACAATACTTTTGGTTTTCCTAAAGTTAAATAATTCAAAATGAAATTATAAAATTCCGTCATAAGTCTTAATGGATTTTATCTGACGCTCCATAGCAGAGCAAGTTCTTTTCATCGTTTTAAAGCAATCACAAGCCGGCTTCCTGGAAGCGCGTCTTCATCGTGATCTGGGCACCTCGGGTACTAGTCCCGGTCAGGGCATGGTTGCTCTATCTGTTATGTGTAAGAATGTGCCACCTGTAAAAAGGGGCTTTACAAGCCCCTTTTTACAGGGGGCAAGTGTGTGTCATCTTCATATGAGCTAGAAGCCAGACTTCTACCCTCGGGTGCTCAGGGATCCATACCCTCAGAAGCTGCTGCACCCCCTCCCCTTTTCATTGTAAAGCAGACACGAGATTATCATCATGAAGAAATCACAAATGTTTCAAAAGAAAAAGTCATGGATTCTTAGTATAAAATTTTAGTTACTCGATAATGTTCATTAATCGTGAATTTATTAAATTAATTTTAATTGAATTATTTTGTATTTTAATTGAGATTATTAAAAATGTTTGAAAAATACTGGAAGGTAAGCAGAATTATGCACAATAATTACAATTTTTTTAATAATTATAATCATTAATTTTGTTTCTTATTATTAAGTTATTCTATAATTACTTTTATGTAATTAAATTTTAGTTAAAATATATAAAGATAAATATGTCGAATAAACAAAACAATAACGTTTCTTATGTATGATTGAATATTGTTTGATGCTATATGCAAACCAAACATAAAAGTAAATCAGCATTTAGTCCTTTTGTATTTCATTTGTATCCAATCAGTACAACTTATATTTTCTGTTGCTGCAAATTTGAGAATAACTTTTTTTAACCAAAGAGAAGCCAGACTGTTTGATTCAAATAAAAAAAGCTATTTAGTGCGCCTGTTAAATATCTCCATGGAATCGTTCATGATATGCCACATATCAACTCATGTGAGTATGGACACAGAGCTTCGAACTGGACGTCACACCCCTCTAAACATCTCCATGCCCATCAAATTTCGTTGGAAGACGGTGGGTCTCAGAATTTGGGACTCTGAATATATACGGATGGTTCAAAATCTTCAACTGGAGTTGGGACGTCATTTTGTGTCATGCAGGATGCAGTCACTATACACCAGTGGTCAACCAGCCTATTGAAAGAAAACACGGTCTTCCAAGCTGAGCTCCTAGCACTCAATAGAGCAGTGAATTACGCAACCTCTCTTCCTTCATCTGACCCCATCACTATTTATGTTGACAATAAAGCAAGTATGCAAGCCCCAAGCTCTCCAAAATCCAATAGCCAATTAGCAAGAGATACCTTCTCTCTTCTTCTTGAAAATCCTCATATTAAAATTTCAGGGATCAAGGCACATGTAGGCTATGACGGGAATGAAGCTGCGGACAAAAAAGCAAAAACAGCGGCTAGTGCGAATGAAGATCGGAATTTAATGAAGCTTCCAAGATCTCATCGGAAGAACATCTTCCAAACCGATATGATGACAAGATGGCAAAAGGAATGGGAAGAAGGCGAAACAGGCCGTTCCACATATAACATAATACCAAAAGTTTCTCTCTACGCTGCCAACTGGAATAGAGAAAATGTCCTTTTCTTCACTTGACACGGCCCATTCCGTACATACCTATACAGATTCCATCTAGCCTACTCTCCTTACTGTAGCTGTGAGGAAATAGGATCTCCAATTCACTATGCCACAGAATGCCTACTCACTCTCTCATGGCACATGAGAAAGCCAGAAAGAAGTCTCGAAGAAGAATGGTACAGGAAAGTTGCATCAAATACCCTTTCACGCGGCAAAATCCACTCCATAGTAAACCATATTCATAAATATCAAGACCTCTTCGAGACCTACACTATTTGAGACAAGAATTCTCCTTGTGATAATCAACCAAAATTATAATATATATAGATTTGACACCGATGGCATTCTCTCTGGAAATCCCTGAATGGGTTATCGTCTCTATCTCTTTTGTTCCCCTTTAACAAACTCCCCCTTTTTTTTCTTCTTCTTTTCCCCCCTTCTCTTTCCCCCATCTTATGCTCATCCAACTGGTTAGATAACTTAGCGTTATAGGCACCGGGGGCACAGGATGGCGTTATGATGTGTTAAATATCTCATACTAGTCACTGAAGCAACGCCATCACAGATGCAAAACTTTGTCTCTTACATGCCGTCGTCATAGCAGAAAGAAAAAAAAAAGGAAATAAGTGCGAGGAGACGAGGGAATTTAAAATTTTGTAGAACTCGGGCATTGTATTTCGTTAATAAATGCGACAATTTCTAGAATATCATTCATAATTGAAATAGAAAATTAAATTCTATTTCTAATAATGCATTATCATCTGTAATAATCGGTTTGTTAGAGGTTTCAGCTTTTGCTGGAAAAATAAAAATGTCAAATATTCCAAATAAAAAATCCTTGCCAATAAAAGTTAATTTAAATATTTTTAATAAAAAATTAATAATATAATGAAATTTGAAGAAAAAAATTAAGACAAATAGTATAGTATTGAACTAAGATTCCCAGATTCTAGAATAATTTAAATATATCCCAAGAAATTAAATTTATTAAAGAGAAATTTGTATTAATTGATCATTCGATACCAATTGCAGTACAGAGTACTCCACTGAATATTAAGATTTCTGAATTTATTATAATATTCTGCCCAATACTTTAGTCAATGGCGCAGAATACATATAAATTAGTCAGAAAGACTGACTATATTTTGCTACCTCATCCTGTGACCTGGAGAAATATATGTTTGCTAATCAACACTTGCTAACAATCAGAGCAGAACAAATTGCTTTTCTTAGGAT
Organism: Argiope argentata; assembly: GCA_026289955.1. NCBI lineage: Eukaryota > Metazoa > Arthropoda > Arachnida > Araneae > Araneidae > Argiope > Argiope argentata. Next base: position 19,607 of record JAOUZG010007800.1, on the reverse strand, counting down.
ATATTGCGCAGAAATTAGGATTCATTGCGTCTGCCGACAAAAAGGTGATTTTTCAGACAGATGATCTTAATTACAAAGGTGGAAACACATTTATTTGGTTTCTGTCATAGTTCAGAGAATGATGGCGCATGTGTTACGATCTTTACGATAAGCAGTATTTTCATTTTAATATAACGTTGTTCTTCCAATAAATAAAATAGGAACAGATGTTTTACACGAGTTAGTTAAAGATATTATTACCGGATTGGAAGACGTTGGTTTTTAAGTAATATGCGTAACAAAAGGTAAAATAATTCCATCAATCAAAAAGCAATGCCCCATTTAGTAGTCATATTGCATTGTTTACCCGGTAAATAATGAAAGACATTTTTTTTTGCTTGATTGATACCATTTGTTTATTGAAAGGCATTCACATTCTGATTGAATCAATCAGAATGCTAAGAAAAGTGATTTTTTTTTCTGAAGAAAATAAATTCCAAAAAAAAAATGAACGAGATTGTTTTAAAGAAGACTGATATAATGAAGAAGAGACTGATATAATGTCATTGATACTGTTGATGCAATAATTGAGAATTCTAATAATAAATCTAATAACAAGATTGATCCAAATACAATATTCTTCGAAAAGTTAAAATTTTTATATGAAACTAAATAAAATAACTCGATTAAGTTTATGCAATTTATCTTTAAAAGCAATGGAGTCCAATAATCAAGAAAAACAAAATGCTAAATTGGTGTTTAAATTTTCCAAAAAAATGTATGATTGAAAGAATAATGAAAATTGTATCTTCAATTTCAGAAATTCTAGTTCCCAAACAAAAAGGAAACTGCAGATGTTTAAAAATTATAATAGGGGAACATTAGTAACAGATGGGAAAACCTTGTTAATATAAAAATTTCTTCCTGGAATCCATGAAAGTAATATATATTTTTTAAAAAAACTGATATCATCAGAAACCAATGAGAGCTTTAAATTCCATTTAAAATATCTATTTAGTCTTTAAATAATGTAAACACTATTTACGCGAGAAGGGATGAATTAATGTTAATAAGGTTGCTCGTATTAAGGATTGATTACAATAATTTGATTAAAAATTTAAGTAAAAGTTACACACGAGTCACAAATATTAACTCTTTAGATTCTAAACAGGAATCATTTTGATAAAACTCTAATATTCTAGATTGGATCCTCGGTCTCGTAAAAGATAGGAAATTTATACATGCTTTGTCAAAATACTCTAAAAAAATTTTATGCCTAGATCTGAGAACAGCTGGATCATAGGCTTGTCTTTGAAGCACATCCTTTTGAATCTCAGGTAATTTTTCCGAAGAACATAATTGCTGTTCTTTTGATAAAATTCGAAATAGAATTAATTTGAAAATCATGAAAAATCTTCTCTCTCACGTAACAGGGGACTTCACAAATATTTAACAATTGTTTGCTTTAGAAAACTCGCAACTTCTTAATGCTACAAGCAGAACTGAGTCATCAAATTTGGAAACTACACCACGACAGGTTTAACAATTGATTTTTAGCGCAGAAGCTTGAATTTAATCAATAGCTTACTCCAAAGAACGATAAAGCAGTTGAGTTTAATGCATGTATATATAGCTTCGATAGGGGCCGCTTTAATATGACTAATAAATGTTAATTTTGATTTTAGAACTAGCTTTAAATATTTATAACCGCTGCCACATAACGAGTTGGCGGAAAATTTGGTTGAGTTAAAATCGGGCATTTCCTTTTTTTTTTATGTGAAAACATGCTATTGTTTTAGTTAGAAGGTTTTAATGACTCCAAAATTTACGGGCAAAAAATATTTTTATCTGCTTTTGCCAATATTGTATTATTATTTTGAATGTTTCTTTGACAGAAGATGCGTTTTTAAAAAATGTACCTACTTTTAGCAGTATTTTTCTCTTATTATGTATGAATCTTTGACAGCAGATGCATTTTAATACCTTATCACTCGGCAAAATACCGTCTACACTTTCTTGGACAAACGACCATGAAAGTACGTCACTTGAGCATTTAATGTCTTTTTAAATTTAAAACGTAGGAGTACACTATGGTGTATTCATCACTCTTTATTCATTGCTCCTACTCAGTGAATATACGCAGCTTTCTCAATTCATTATTCTTGGGAACCTAGTGAAGGCGTTACTTGAATTTTTTTTCGGATCAAAATAGATTTTACTGAGACAGTGCTATTGAATATCATCCTTGGAACAGTGCTGAAAGAAAAAGAGAAATCGAGAAGAAAATTGTGTTAGCAGAAATGGCTGCTTAGATGCAAACAGAAAGGCTACAATAGAAATTTAATGAGAGAGTTGGCTTTGAAGGTGAGCAAAAAATTTACACTTGCTATATAAATTATTTCAGAATTTTACGTAATGATGCAGCGATAAAATGAATTTCTATTATTGTCTCCGCTTAGAAAAAGCACTGTCCTTACTTATTTGTGTAATTTTTTAATTAATTAATTTGTACTTCTTAAGATATGTATGCCAGATTTATCTATTGATTATTTACTTTTAAGGAATTTAAATAATTATTTAATAGTATAATTTGTTTCAATGAACAGAACTGATATTTTTTGAATGTTCGAACCATTCAAGTACTAATAATAGTGCTACATTTAATAAATTTGTACATGGGCAAGTAGTTCAGTTTTAAAACTCAGAATTACATTTTTCAATTTAGGATGCTGAAGTTTATAGAAGATGACTAAGGAAGAATGCAGCATTATTCGAATATCTTCTGCCGTTGGTATCTCCTTACATTTCTGGAATAGATACAAATATGAGAACTGCCCTCGTCCAAAAGAAAAACTTGCTGTGACTCTGAGATACCTTGCATCGGGTGAGATTTGTTTTCACTCATAAATTAGACATTAAAAACATAAAAAAACATTGAAATATTTAAATAACAAATATTTGAATGCTGCATGTAGTATTTTTATATTTTGTTAATGAAATAATACAAATTTGAGGTATGATTTTTAAGATCGTTTACCTTTAAAGGTGAAACACAAAGCTCCCTATCTTTTCCGTTTCGTATTGCCCCAAAACACTATATAAGGTATGTTTATTTATTTATTTATTTTTGTATTTCTCTATATTGTTTTTATAGCATAAATTATATATTTCAAATTCAGTTTTGAATTTCCTTAGGCATTATTAAATTGGTGTGCAATGCACTTGCAAGAGTGTTAAGCCCAAATAATCTGAAAGGGCCATCACCAAGAAGGTCAGAATGGGAAGTTGTGAGCGATGATTTTTACACTACGCGGCAATTTCCTCAAAGCATTGGTGCTCTGGACGGAAAACATATAAAAATTTCTCCCCCTCCAAATTCTGGTTCACTGTACTGCAATTACAAAAGGGGAATTTGGTATTGTATTAAGGGTTTTAGTTGATGCCAATTTAAAATTTCTTTTTGTAGATGTAATGACAAACGGTAGAATTAGTGATGGGGCTGTGTCGGAAAAAAGTAATTTAAAGTCAGCTTCGGATAAAAAGGCATTGGATATACTTGTGGCTAATACTCTGGCATAGACTAATACTAAAGTGCCTTATGTGATTGTTGCTGTCTTTTCCTCTGTCATTCAATCACATGAAACCTGATCCTGGCAGAAGCCTGAATGAAGAGCAAAGAATTTTCAATTATCGTTTGTCTCAAGCGCGGAGGGTTTCAGAAAATTCTGAATTCTCGCTGCTCGATTTCAAATTTTTAAGCAGAGAATTCTAACAACTACAATGCGTACTATAAAAATAGTATTGCCATGTTGTGCTCTGCACAATTTTTCAATATAAATAATTCTAATACCTTTATACCACTCTCTAGTATTAATATAGAATTAATTGTGGATAAAAAATATTCATAAGTGGTGACTGGAGGAATTACGCATCTGCAGCCTTTGCTCCATTATCAAAAAGAGGAGGTAATCCCGGCCAAATGGCAAATAATAGTTTCAATTTATTTCATTCAAACTATCTTGGAATTTGTAAATAAATTATGAAGTCAGTGCAACGAAATTCCATTGCTTTAATAATTTGCTACTTCTATTGACACATTTATTTTCAGCTCAAAGCTATTGAATTTGTTAGAATTTAATAATTTCTGCTTCAAATTTAATTCTTTTGAGTGCTTAATACATTGAATATAATAAGGATTGTAAAATGAGACAATATGTACATTTATTGAATTTGAAAACGCTTTTCCTGCAAATTTTCATTTTAATGTCTTTTTCATTTCTAATAGAATCAAGTTTATTGTCATTTATTGTAAATACTTATTGTACCATTCAAATGGTTGCAATGTTTATTAAAATGTATAAAAATAAGTTTTGTAAAATAACAAAACTTTTTTTTGTCATTTTTAGTAACAGTTTTGTTCTTAATTTTTGTAGTAATAATGACAAAGCGATAAATAAATAAATAAATAAAAAATAAAATATATGCTGCTGTTGTGTTGGTATTTTATTTCAAATCTAGGTTAAAATCAATCATCAAATAAAATCAAGGTTAGGAAACAGAATTAATCCTTATTAACTTTCCCATTAACATAAAAAATTTTAATTATATAAACTGTTGATAAATTGTTTAAGAAATTACTATTAACAAAAGATTCTACAATTGTTTTAATAAAGACTCAATATGATCAAACATATTTCACAAAAATAAAGCAAATCACGTCAACATTAATAAATTCTTTGTTTACGTAAAAATATCCTGTTGGATCTCAGCAAATTCCACCACAAGTTCGGAGATTCTTCTAGTGAACTTCTTCGTGTGATTCTTCTAGTTCGGAGATACTTCCCCATACGGCGGTGCCAGTTTTTTGAAGTGGAGACAACAAGTTGCCCAACAGCATGGAAAATAGATTGCGAAGTTTCACTTCATTTTTTTAAATTCTTTCGAACACCATTCTTACTATGCCTTCCCCCACATTTGCCTGTCACCGCCTTTTGAGAGGAGGACCTTGGCTTAAAATTTCTGGTGCGGCGAATCTTTTCGACTGGCAACTAGCTGAAGACGCAGAACAATTTTGATACTCGGACTCCAGCTCGAAGTTTTCCTGTGGTTTCTCCAAAGAAATCTAAAAATAAATAAATTTTCACTACACAATGACATAGTAATCAAAGGATACATTCAAATAGGCATAAAAAGACCCATGCTAAGAACAAAGGTACCATCTAACTGCTTCAAGAGATTAGATGCTGGGCCTTTCTCTAATGCTAATCGATTGATTGATATACAGTTAATTAACAGCATGATCAATAATGATGTATTTAATAAAATTTAATTACATTAGGTGTTATTTAGGTATACATTTTATTTCAATTCACTTCTTGGCCAGCTTTTTTATTATTTTATTTTAAAAATTAAAAGTCAATGATTAAATCTATCTATAAATAAATCTTCCGATCTGTTCATAATGAATCTGAGAAAAATGTGTTGAGATATTACATAAATTAAGAAAGATATCCTTAAGTGCCCAGAAAGTTTAAATGCTCAGGGACAACATTATCAACAATCAATTTAAAAAAAAATGTTCTGTTTCTGTAAAAAATGCAAAATTAATAGCAGTTTAATCCTTTCAATTTTAACTTTAAGAATAGATTCTGCGATAACTAACAAAAAAATTAGAGATATACGTATCACGTTGTGGCTGAAGACCTTTATATTATAATGAGTGAATTATATGACTATTAAAATTTGAAGGTTTAAAATATTTTAATGAAGAAGCTATTAAAAAAGAAGTTGAATAAATTATTTAATTATTATAACTTTAATTAGCATTAAGGTTGTCGAACCTGATGGTCACCAAAGGCGGCTAGTATACATATATTATTCATAACTAATAACATATAATTTATTAATTAACAAAATAAAAGCACGATATAAGAATTAAAAACATTTTTGAAATATATACTATTGGTTCCGAGGACTCAACATCAGTAGTAAAAGATTCACCCAAATTTGATTCTGAACACTCTATAAATATGTCCTTCAGGAACAGAAGTCTTTGATAATGCACCCATTTTTGTGCAATATCTAAATCTGTTGAGCCTGAAGTCTTCTTCTCCTCCCTTTAAAAATGTGTGTGTGTGTGTGTGTGTGTGTGTGTGTGTGTGTGCGTGCGTGCGTGCGTGCCCGCACCATAATAATGTTATTTTACGTAACCAAGTATTTTTTATTTAAAAAAATCTTTATGCAATACCAAATTTATTTTTGTATAATTTGAGTTGTAAATGAATATAGAATAAATTCTTTAAAATTTTGCGTTTAGTTTTTTGAATAACAGGTTGTATTTGTAAGTAAAAGTAAGCCTGCATGTTCATTCCCACTTGCGTAAGTGAAAAACAATAATTATAAATGAAAATCAACAATGAATAAGGAAGAAATAAGATAGGAGCTAAGTGGCCACATTAATCATCTTCTCTAATTTAATGAATATTGCAATCATATAAGCTGTGTATGGCTAAATATAGAATTGATAAATTGCATTCAATTTTTAAAATAATTTATAAATTTCTTTATGTTTTTCATATTTTTCAAATATTTTAGCTGGGGTTAAAAGAAATGCACGATAAAATATTTCAACAAAATAGAACAGATGCTTTTAATATGTTTTAATATACAAACAAATTTTTATAAGGAATTTTTCGCACATACTTAAAAGAATTTTAAAAACTGATTAAGTGTGGTCTTTCTGCATTATAAAGCTCTTTCATAAAATGTATTTCAACTCTACAAATGTATTCATTACTCTAAGTATAGTTTTTGATCACAACATCATACCGTTAAGAGGCCCTCATCTTCGGGACATCTTCTTATTAATTCTATTTTAATTCTTTCATATAAAGTTTTTTTTAATAATGAGGGTCCAGTGGATTCCAAAGAGCCGGTTTCTAGTGCACAAGATCAATGAAAGTCGAATGTTTATCTGTTGATCACAAAAACAAAAGAAATTGTACCACTTTTTTAAAAATTTAAACGGCGCAACATCTACTAGCTAAGCAATGAAGAACAGAAGAAATGGCGTAAATAATCAAACTACTGCCATAAACAAACTATAATTATATTAGTTGACTTATAATTGGCGTCAATCGCGCCATTCTTGGTACACTATGTCAATTTTAAAGTTTCGAATGATTGGTTGAATTTCTTTTTAGGCGATATTTCCGTCGCTATCATGTATATTTTCAAGCTGCTTTAAAACAGCTCACGATAACGAAATTCTTGTTTTATAGATTGCCTACGGGCATAAATCGAAGAGTGTCCACGGAAGTGTAGACGGTATTTTGTTGTATGATAAGGCTTTTAAAAAGATGATGTAGAGCTACGACATCATAGCTGTTATTTCATCTTAAAATCGATCCAGCTCCCAAAACTTCGTTTGCTACCTAGAAAAATAAAAAATGAGAGTTTAAAAAAATTATCATTATATATAAATATATACCTGTATATAGGAAGAGGGATAGAGACCGATAGAGAAGTCTCATGATTGTTTCAAACTGGTTTAAAATGGTTTATGGCTTAAATTAATGAAGACAAATAATGAATTAAAAATAATAATGTTTTCACATGATAACTTGAAATTTACAATCAAAGTGTGGCTTTTTTAAGAAGAGGTATTTAGATTTTTTTCCCCAGTCGATTGAACCAGGATTGTAAAAGGGTTCCAGTTTCTATGATTGTCTTAAAGCTTATGTTACGTAATTATATGAAAAACTATGAATAAATTTGCATCAATTGCGACAGTGATTAAATGTATGAGACATGGGTTTTACATTCTTAAAATGAATAGTGCCGTACACGATTTTGAAGATTTACCTTTAAATGCAAATAAATGTCACAGATTTCTTAATGAATGGAAGTATTGAAAGGATTAATTTATCATTCTCTAATAATGACGGAAACTTCTACACAATTTTCACTTTCACAGTTATATATATTTAAAAATTATAATTAATTAATTAATTTGTTTATTTACACCAATTAAATGACAATAAAATAAATAGAAAATTAATTATTTAATCGAAACAATTAAATAAACCATCTGATTTATAATAAAAGTTGAAAAATATCAATATCTATGCATTTTTTGTAAAAAAATAGTCAGCTACTTTTAAGGCATGATTTAAATTTTGTGGGATGAAAACTACATAAACTAAGAACTCTTAAGCAGATCGGTCTCAAATATTTCAAAATTTCTTGGTTTAAATTACTGTAAATAGTACCAAACTTTTTAAAAATATATAGGCCTTTCAATGCTTTAAACGTAAAATCGCCTTTTATTTCATCATTATTAATAATTAACGAAAAGTTTGTTGAGATAATGGCTACGTCATGAGGTGTCGGTACTCCGCGGCGCGACAAAGTGGTCACGAGTGTCTCCACATCATAATTGCGAATAACAATTTATAAGTTTAGGGAAAGATTAAAATTAATCGAAACTAATTTAGACAAGGACATAAACTTCTAGCGTCATGAAATAAGGTATGGATAATAAATTAATTATTATGTTCGAATTAATAATAGAAAAATAATATTTTCAATATTTAGGGGGGAATACAGAACTTTTGCGGATTTATGTTGCACGTAAGTTCCCTTCTATGGCGACTGATTTAATTAACTATAAACAAAAGAATTCAGAAATTTGCACGGGTACAGCTCACCGTAGTTGTCTATAGCCGAAACAGGAATAAGTTTGATAAAACATAAATCCACAAGACTGGCCAATTAATATGAATTTCTCTGCCTTTTTATAGTTTACCTTTTTTTTTTTATTGTAAACAGTGCGCAGACGGAAATTTAATGTCGATTGCAGACCTAGGTTTTTTTTTAGAGCAGCAGGATCGTATGTTGACATTTGTTGCAGCGAATCTAGGTTCAATTAAGTTCAATTCAGGTTCGATTTGGAGGTAATTATGAAGTATTTTCCTTCGAATGTACCAGGCCTTATCACATGTCTTCATCAGAAACAATCTTATTTGAAAGACTTGAAACTTCATAAGGTTTTGGGTAGAAGTGTCCAGTTCCAAGTTTGGGAACCGCACATCCTAAAACTGCTTTGCAGATCAGAATCTTGAGCCTAATCAACAACTTAGAACATGGAGCACTTAAGGTGTTGAGTTTAGCACTCGTTAGAGTAGTTTTGTTGCAGGCCCCTTTAATATATAACTGTTAAACCTTAACTCTTCAACTGACTGGAAAGTAAAAACCGTTAAAATGAATCTCTGGGGAATCAACTCCCGAGGATTGTATGTCAGATGCGCTCTGTTGCATTTGTGCTCACTCTTTAATTGTGCTCAAACTTTAAACAGGTATAACTTTTATCCTCACATGTCGGATTTGGTGCTTTGATAATGTACGTCATATGGTAATCAGTCCCCGTCAAAGCGAGAAAGACACTCCGTGTCACTGATAACGAAGTGACACTATTGTGAGAAAAAGACTGATGACCCTCACTGCGTTTGAGACGAGTGTTAAAAATCATTAAATAAAATGTAGAAAATTTGCTTTAACAATTTATTATAATGGAATACTTATATAATTTTCTCACGCAGAAGATATTTATAAAATTAATAATTTTAATGTGCATAATTCAAATATAATCTAATAAATTGAATATAATTTTCAGTTTTATGAAGATATAAATCTCTTATAGTTTAACTTTATTTAAAATAATGAAATAAAATTAACAGGAAATGCTTTAAATTCAAGTTTAAATGGATATAAAAAAATGTTTAGTTCTTTCAATGTACATGTATGTCTATCTATTCCACAACCTGATACTTGAAATGCGCTAATGTTGAAGTTATTCAAATAAGTTGCATTTTTTCAACTTTTTTTTTTTGAAAAATAATAAGCGCTTTGGCTAAAATTAATGATGGGAATCACATTGGTAATTTTAAAAATAGATGCTGGTTAATTCTTAGAAGGGGGACGGTTTTTATCAAGAAAATGTTGATAATTGCAAAAATTCCTTCAAATCTGAAATGCATGGCCTCCTTTTCTGCCGTATTTACTGTTAGATTTAAATGTACATAATGCAAGGTATTAGGAGAATTTTTTTTTCTTAAAAAAAACTAGTTCCTAAGTAAAACTACCAAATAATGCTTTCAAAAATGATTTCACAAACCAAGCTTACATAGTTCTGAAATTTGTCTTATCTTATGGCCTAAAATTTAAATATTTACTATTGTAATTTCAGTTTTGATTACAATAAAAATCCAACATTTATGAGTCCATCCTTTTGGCAAGAAATTCAGGTAGAAATTAGAAGAAAAAAAATTATAATATAAAGTAATGTAGTTTATTTCTTTCGTCCATAGATTTAGGACAAATTAAAAATTAGCATAATTTCAGTGGCAGCACTTTTAAGAAAATAGAAATTGGCTACTACATTACCTTCAAATAAAACATGATACCTTATCTGAGAATTAAGCGTTTTAATGTAGTACATATAGATATTGCATTTGCAAGTCGATTGCAGATACATTGAATTTTGTATATTTAAATCTAATAGTAAATAAAGTAGAAGATGAGGTAACGTATATCAAATTTGAAGGAAATTCAGCAATTATCAACACTTTCTTATTGAAAATGTGTGTCTTTTTTTAGAATTAATTAATCGTTATTTTAAAAATTCTATGATTCCTATCTTATTCATTTCAGCCAAAAAAAAAAAAACTAGCTTTAAAAAAATGCAACTTGTTTGAACAACTTTAATGTAAAAAATACATCAGCTCATTTCAAGTACCTGCTTTTTTAAAATAAATACATACAAACATACATAGATATTAAAAGAACTAAACATTTTTGGTGTGCATTTAAATTACCCATTTCTATCCATTTTTGGCATCCATTTCTGTTTTTTTTTTTTTTTTTTCATTTTGTTAAATAAAGTCAAACAATGAGAGATATAAAGATTAAATCTTCACAAAACCGAAAATTAAATTTCGCTTTATTATATTTAATAGCATTTTGCAAATCAAAATTATAATTTTTATAAATGTCTACTATGTGGGGGTTTATAAATGTGTTCCTTTATAGTAAATTTTTAAAGCGAATATTCACTATTTGATTTATTATTTTCCAACACTCGTCTGAAACGATGTAAAGGTCATCAGCATATTTTCTTACTGTAGCTGCGTTTCGTTATCAGAGACATGGAGTATCATTCTCACTTTGACAGAGATTGATTACCAAATGGCGTACATTGTAAAATCGCTAAATCTAAATGCAAAGATAAAAGTTATAATGTGGTAACCTTTTTAAAGCTTTAGAGCAAATGACACTATTTAGTGAGTTAGCGCAATTGTGACTGTGGGCATGGGACATAAAACTGATAAAACATTATAGAATTTTTTAATGATGTAATGCGATATCGAAAGAAACCGAAGGTATTATGCTTAAATACGATTATTTTAAGAAAAAGAACAATAATCACTATACTAAGAACTATTCAAAGTAGTATGTTTTATACAGATGGTAAATAAACAATTAAGAGAAATAAAATAATATCTCAATTTAGGCTTTTGAAAACTTTAAAAAGATCTAATAGAAGACCAACCTAATAAGGCTATAACATCAGTAAAATACTCCTTGATCACAAGTTCTGTACTTAAACATAATACTTATGGTAGATTCTATTCAGATTTCTCATAAAAGGATTTTGCTTACCGGTTGAGGGAATAAAGGATTCAAACAACCTACTTTTCTCTCTTGTCTCTTTTCCCCACAGGTTGCAGAGAGAACAAGAACAGGCGAACTTATGTTAGGTAAATTTTTTACGCCGCTACTAGCTGAAAAACATATTTATCTGCAATTAGTGCATTCTCGTTATTTGCGTTTAGCTTAGATTATGTTTTTTTCTAAAAGTAATTTGAGGGATGTTGATTATTCGTTTAAATACAAGCTCTGCCATCAAACTTTCAGGAAATTTCTTTAGCTTTCATAATATACCGTAAAAATTTCTGTTTCAGCTTTAAAATGTATTAAAATAAATAGACAAACAAGAAAATATGAAGAAAATACACAGAAGAAACGCTTTAATATCTGTAATTTTGAATCTTAAATTATTTTTCTTATTAGATTGTAAATAATAAATAGTCTGATTGGGGCAACTATTCGCCAATGACCAAATGCGGTCTCCTGAAGTGGGCGTGTTTCAAATGCGCGCAACAGGTGGCCTGGCCTCGCGAGATTCTCGCTGTCCGGCTTGAGTGACACCAACTAGTTTCCAGTTTTTTCTTCCTTGTGGCCAGGGCTGTGGCCATAGGTCAAAGTAAAGGATCTTCTTTCCTTAGTCGTGGAGTGTGGATCTGGGTGCGATTTATGCACCGATTTGCGTGTTCTATAAGCCTTTGACGTGCTGTGGATGCATGGACAACTGAGGTAACTATCTATTGTTGAACTTATTTATTTTGCATATATGTAGACCGATTTATTTAATATATATTTAAATATTACTAATTTAATAAAAATATCAGTACCACAGGAGGATATAATTTCATTGTATTCAGTGGCGGATTTGGAATTTCAGAGGCCCGAGGCGCAATTCAATTTGAGGTCCCCCTCCCCTCCAGTTATATTTACAGTATGCATTCTTTATACACATTTTTCACTCTGTTGAGCTCTGTATCTGATTTTTTTGTGTTAAAAAAAAGAGCGGGGGAGGACCTAGGTACATAAAATTGAAAATTAAAATAAATTTTTCCTTTCTACTTGGCAGTATTTAAAAGGATGATGAAGTTTAGGATGTGTTAAGGCTGTTCTTAAAAAAATGGATGCTATTTTGAATCTTAGTTGCGCAATATTTTTCAGAGATACATTCCTAAAATTTCATTATACACTAAATCAATTATTATAGAATGGAGCTGTTTTTTTCTTTTTTTCTTTTGGGAATATAAATCTTTTGGCTTTGTTTTAAAACGTTATCAGAATCAGCTGATATTTTATTTTGCTGTTTAAAATTATAAGTTGTCGACTCTTCTGTTTAATTTTCAGATCGCTCATTAATTTCGTTGAATTCGCATTTTGCTTCGGCTCAATAATCGGTATTTTCTTGTGCTCATTCCGTTTTAATTTGTTCATCTGTCTTTTTAGGTTTGCATACAATTCCACATCTCTCGCCAATTTCTTCGATATCATTTTCACCTTCTGCTTGTTCAATGATTTTTTCTTGCGCACATTTTGTTGCAGTACGCTTATTTATCTGACGCGATTGCAGGTCGCGGTATGAACCTGCGACGCTAGGATCGGTAGCCGAGTAACATGACTACTACACCAAAAGTCGACTTCGGTAAAGTAGATGTTATCTGGCTTATAAGGCTAGCGCCACATATCCTTTCAAATGCGCATTCTTGTTGAACTCGCTCATTAATTTGTTGGAATTCATATTCTACTTCAGCTTGCACAAGGTTTTTTCATGTAAATATTCAAATAGCTCATATTCTTTTAGGTACACATGCTGTATCAAGTTACTCAACTGCTCTTTCTGTCTCATTTTCATTTTAGCTCATTTTTCAAATGTTATAATACATTTATTGAATACATTTTTATGTCGTTCTGCATATTCTTTTTTTGTTTGTTTGCCTTTTGCAACCCCCGATTTAAGCTTTCTTTTCTGTAACATGGCTAAAACACTCAAAAAAATTAGTCGTATAAAAATATTAGCTGGACTTTTGACGATTTTTCCGAGTTGAAAAAGTTTCCCCTTCAGTTCAAAGGAGAAAGTAATTAGTTTATTTTATCTTTTTGAAAAGTGCCAATGCCTCACGATTCGAATTGTAAATGAGCCATGTTTTTAACATTCAAATGTGCCGAAAAATATAAAGCCGCGATTACAATATTTTCAAAAGTACGAAAATTTATTAAAAAATTATATCCTTACCAATCTTCACATTGGTCAAAGGCCAAACACAGAAATGAATTCCTTTCCACAACACAATCAAAGTCAATATTTTTCAAATGTGAAACGCTAAATCACTAACAGGATGTTTGGGAGAAACTAACCTTTTTGAGCAAAGATTTTCTAACCAAGTTCTGTAAATAAAATGCTTCCTATGTCCTATTATACAAACAAGTTCATTGCCTTGAGAGCCATTCCGGTACTTCATAGGTTCCGAGTGTCCAGGAGGGTGTAATATGAGATCTATCTCTTTAGTTTCATGCAAGACAAAAGATGTAAAATCTCTTCCCCCATCCTGGTTGACTTTTTACTCTCTCATTCTAAAAATAGTTGGTTTTTCAGGGGTACTGATATGTCATGATTCTTTGATTGAAATAGATGAACAGGGAGTGGTAATAGCAGAGTGTAAAAAAGGAAAGGTTTTATTAAAAAAATATCCTCTTTTTCAAAATTTAAATTATTATTATTTTAGAACTAAATTTTGAGGTCCCATAATTTATGAGGCCCGAGGTGCGCGCCTCCTGCGCCTATTTCGAAATCCGCCTCTGATTGTATTACATAGCTCTTATTTAGCTCTAGAATCTATGTCACTTTTTCTTCCAGCTTCATTTATCAGCATTAAAACAATTAAAATTTTTAATGCAATAAATAGAAATTTTTTATAATTTTTTAAATAAATAGTTTTTTTATTATTTTTTGATCAAAAATTGTAATTATGAACTTTGGTCACCTTTCAATACCTTTCACCAAATATTCAATAATAATGTTTAGACATTTTATATATTTAAATAAAAAAAAATTTCTTGATTTGGGGAAATAAGGCATTAGATTTTTATCAGTATAATTTCGTTAAAATATCAATAGTTTTCAGATTATTGCATGATTTATCTGTCATTCAAAGCTTCCGTACAATCTAAACAAAGCAAATTTCTTTAGTTACAAAACTGAAAGATATAAAACAAAAAATGTATTTCCTATATTTGTTTTACTTTTATTGTTTTTATAGTTTGGAATATTTTATTGTTTTGGAATAGTTCTTTTAGTTTAGAACTATTTTGAAAATGGGGATTTATTTTCTGAATGTCAGTCTGAAGTTGAAAAGATAATTGGGGGGGGGGGGTTGTAGTGTATCGTGTATGTAAAGGAGATAGAGGAAATATTAAATGCTTATTATTACACTAAATTAATTGCGTATTGTCTTCCAAATTGTTTTTGTAAAAACAATGTTTCTACCAGTTCTTTCACTTGGCATTAAAATCGGTAATACTTTTTCTTTATAAATTTGTAAATTAAATGATTTTAATATTCTTAAAATATTTATATAATTTTTGGTTATATTCCATTGGAAGAATACTCCATATAACTATTGACTCAAAATACTTTTTCGGAAATAGCTTAATAAAAACGTGTGTGTGTGTGCGCACATCAACTGGTATGATTGATAGCAACATTGTAGTGGCACCTCAAATGTAGAAAAATGTCATTTATAGAGCGTGGCAGAATGAATGGGCAGCCCGTAAGGAGCTTTGTATAAAACTTTGTTATAGAAATAGGAGCCTCGAATTTTAAAAAAATCTAGTAAATGAAACCTTTATTTGTTCAATGGTGGTTCTTATGTACTAATTGGTTGAAATATATCCCTGGGCCAGATGGTGAAAAAATAATTTGGTATAAATTAACTCAATGAATCGTAATTAAGAATTTATAAGAAATTTTGAAGTAGTGGAAATGACATGGTGTGAGAGCGTACGAATCCTGTTGGTGTCTACAATCTATGTTTTATACAAGGAAATAGGAATAGGTGCATGCACCAGAACGCAGACATTCTCCTTTGGAACCACACCTACTTATCAGAAAGATAACTATCCTGAGTGTACATCCGAAATTGGTCATGCATGGTACCGCTGTCGTGTTAAACAAGAGTTACGCAATCTTCCCCACATTCCCGATTTCAGCACCATCGCACATTTATAAGATGGAGACCAAGGACTCATGGCATTCAGAATGAGACTGAGCCAAACATGCCGTTTAGCACTACGAAAAAAAAAGTTTTAATACAACAAAAAAAATAACGTTATACGATAGTGGGACTCATCCATACAGACACTGGTTATAAAGGCCAAATGAATCATGCTTTGCTCTTTGAAAAAAGTGGGTAGGGAGTGATTATCCATTTTAGCTAAAATACATGCTATCTCTTACCAAGAGCATTTGGCGAGAGGATGTATAGGTGTTTTAACTAGATTTTGATGCTGAAACATTAAGGAAAGAGCTTCTGTCGTGTCTCTGTAAATATGACCTGACTCTGTGGAAGCTATCATCTGACTTATGCTAATCAAATTTGGCAAAAACATACTTTGAAAGGTAGGAAAGTGATTTTTTTTTTTGAATTTTTAGTTAGAATTTCAATTAATAAAAAAGTAAGGGAAATGTTGGCCTTTTTTCGTGATCTTCCTAAAATTTTACAATAGAAAAATAGTTTTTACAGTACATTAAAATTAAAAAATATGACTATTCATTGAAACCAATTTTTTTAATACATATTTTTTTCTATATTTGATAATTTATTTTTGAAATATTTGAAACATATTTTAAAACTATATTTTATTGTAGAAACCAACCATAGTAATATTTAATCTCATCTTTTGCCTTGTTGCTATGAATGTGTCATCCCCTCCCCTTCTTTTTCTTATTCTTTGACAGGGATATGAAGATTAGATTTATTTTTCCATGATGATTAGGTTTTAATATTATGCATGCTTGTAATAACTGGTGTTTTTTTTTGTGTGTGTGGGAGTGGTGGGTGTTAGGGTGTTTACGAATAAGAGTAAGTTAACTAATTAAATATTCACATTATGAATTACAAAAAACAATCCTGAATTCTTCTGATATGGAAAAAATACATTGCTTGAAATATGAAATAAAGCATAGTTAATCAGCAAAAATTTACAGTATAAATCTAGATATACATTGTTGGAAAGTGCATTACCAGAACCTCATTCATCACGATTTTTAATGACTTGTTTTACATATAAGAAAGATCTTTAAAATAATTTAAATTTCTGAATAATACATAGCACATATATTAATATAAAATTCCTTTTTTACATTCTGCTATATTTTTCAGCAATAGATTTGGATTATGGTTTAATAAATAGTACTATTTGAAGAAAATTAAATTTGAATTCAGCTAACACCTTTTACAGATTTTAGCAGATGCAAATGATCATTTAGCAAGATATGACCTTTTTAGACGCCTTTTTTTCATATAAAGTGCACTTAAAATATCTCCTATGCAAAATGGGAAGTTATATAACGAACAAATAATTTATCTACGTCAGAGCACATTTTTAAAAAATGCTACACCATTGAAATTAAATCTACGATGATAAATAGAAGATTTTAAATTTGTATTAGTGCTTCTACTCTGGAAACTGATTTTTTTAACTTGCATAATATGGAAACTCAGCATTCGTAGTTGGGAGCTTTCCTTACCACTTAAGAATTTCAAAAATTGCCTTTGCAGCATCTCTTTCCATACAAATCATTGCCCATTTCAGTGTCCGAACTTATTGAATCAGACAAACGAATCGAGATGAAATAAAACAAAAGCTAAAGAAACCAAAACCTTTTTGTTTACTACAAAATCGTTATATCTATGTAAAGTAATGCATTAGTATTGCAATTGAAATAAGTAATGTGATGCAAATCTCGAACAACTGATTACTGTTTCGAAATTGATGGAGTATTTATATGAGAAAAAATATAATTCATCATTGAATGTTATTATACATTTTTGAATTAATTCATTGAAAGGCAACTCCTCTTTCTTAAAAAAACAAATTGTAAACTATTTAGATTGTATTAAAACACATCAAATTGTATTAAAGAACTTGTCATTAAGTGTTAAAAATTGCGGTAAGCATCATGCTAACTTTCGCCAAATCTGATACTTTTAGATAATATTTAAAATGGTTGTAATCTCTTCTAGAAATGATCCTTAACACAGTCTCCTTGTAAACAAGTCCATTAATTAATTATCGGTGCCGAAGAACAAAATGAATCAAAAACGCTTTGAATTAAAATGTTAAAATTAAAGATGTGGTTTTTACACTGAATTTTTAGATCTTTATCAAATCGGGGTTGAAATCCATTTCGAGTAGCTCTGCCTGTCCGACTGCCCAGATACGAGTTAACACGGCCACTGGAAAACGTAAAGAGCTAGTTAAGTACGAATTGGTAAACACGGTTCGACAGCTAAAATGTAGATTCTTATCAAATTTTTAAATCAGGCTGACAAAAAAATGGCAGAACATCGGCCTGTTCTTTCCCATACATGTAAACGCTAAAATTTATAAACATAACGGCTTATAGCAGTGAAATCCGGTACTTGATCATGTGACAGCTATAATTCCGTGCCGAATTTTGGTTTTAACTGGTTAAAAGATTTCCACCCAATATTCAGGATCGATTTAATAGGAATGCCAGATTTACATAAAAGATCTGCATTTCGTAATTGTCGTTCATCAATGCCACGTCAGGCATTCGAGGTCCAGAATTTTATTTAGAAAAAGAAGAGGACCCTTAATGGATAGAACGAAAGGAAATTTCGAAAAGACCAGTCCTGCTGACTTATGCTTCTGGCTGAGGTCTGAATAAATTTATTGCAGCATATTTCAGGGATAATGCGCAAATCAAAATTTGTTATTACAAAGGCCACAGCAAAAAATAATAATAAATTTATCAACTCTTATTAATTTTTAAAAAAAATATATCAAATAATACTTTAGTTGAAATTTAATTTATTATCCTGTCATAACATGATGTTGTGTTGGAGATGAGGTTTTTGGTGTCAAAAAAATCCATAGGCGAGAAATTGAAATTTTATTATTTGCTCGAGCATTTCAAAAAAATCAGCTTTTAATAACGCATTGCCATCTCATTTACAAAAGTTGTGATTTTTTTAAAAAAATAAGTTAATGACTACAGCAAACAAAATCTAGAAAAATGTCATTTTGAGCACATGATTTTATGAAATGAAATAAATACGAAATGTGAGATTTTTTTTAATAAATAATGACGAGACAAAGTTTTCTTGGATCGCTTGCAATACTAAATTTACTAATTCGATGAAACTATTAAAATGAATAAAAATATAAGTAATCTTGCACGAGCGAGCGCGTGGTGCTTCGCCTTTCAAGAAATGATGTTCTGACATGATTCAGTGAAATATGCATATCAGATTTTATTTTAATCTTTTTAAATTTATTTAGAATGAATATTTTTTTCATGCCTATAAATTATTTCATTCTTTTAACAATGATTACCCAATCCAGCAGCTGCTTTTTGATTATTTACAACATAAATCAAAGGAATATTAAATGTTTCCCTATAACTGAAATTCGTCTTTATTTTTCTATTATTTTTTTATTATTTTATTTTTTACAAATTATTTTCTACACATTTTGTTTTTCTCTTGTTTTGGAATGAACTACTTCTATAAATACCATAAATGTTCGATTTCTCAAGTTTCTTTCATTAAATTAGGTCGAAGTTACAATTGTCAAAATGAGCAATAGTATGCATGGATAGCAATTTTTTTTAGATCATGATGATTAAATAGTTTTCTTAAGACAGTTTTTAAGTAGAACTCTTTCTTAAATTCTAAAATACAGAAATA
>JAOUZG010007780.1:18281-35156 GCA_026289955.1 Argiope argentata | reverse complement strand
ATGCTTTCTGAAATTTTTTTTGAATTGTCCTTTAATTTTCCAATAATTTAAATCAGAATTAAAATTTTGACTGGAATTTTTGAAACCACTTTAAATTTATGATATTTTAAGCAGACATTGTGTGAATTTAATTTTGAAATTTAAACCTTCTTTGGGAAATGCATAAAAATATCTCACAAAAACTTTGACATTGGCTAATAGAAGGTAACATTAATATTACTTTAACATAAATTATATTGTCCAATTAAATGGTGTTTTAATTTATGAAATCTTATTTCTTAACATAAAAAATTATTTGAAATATATTCTTCCTTATTCTTATAAAATGGCGGGAGAATTAAACATGTTTAGGAATCGAACGCCAACAAGAGAATACTTTAAATTTAATAATTTTTTTGCGATTAAATTGAAAAATCCATAAAAAATTTCACTGAAATATAGTAATCAAGTACTTAATTTTCAATTTTTTTTAAATCGGAAATAATTGATAAAGGGTTAACAAAATAAAAATTCCATATTCAGCATATAGGCGGTCATTTTATCTTTGACAGTTATTTTTTCATAGTTAACAAAAACCTATGATGTAGAAATTTTTTTATTCAATATATTGTATTTGGACTTTTAAGGTAAAAAAGTAATTTAAAATGTGCTGTTTTCAATATCAGTAAATCATGGGGGATTTCTCTGTGACCTCGTGCCGGATAAGTTTCCTCCACTTTTTTCCTCTAACCTTTCTAATTGCAGTTTAACGAACAAATTTATTGCAAAACGTTTTGGATTTCCTACTTAAGCATGCTGCGCTTTAAATGGAAATAAAATGGAATTCCTTAACTTAAGTTCATAAAATGTTTTACCGTGATCAAATATTTCATTCTAATCTTCTCACAATTTAATTACAGTTAAATGGAAGACATTACTAAGTATAGTTTGTTAATTAATTAAAATTACTAAAGAGAATTTCTGACATTTAAATAAAAAGATTGAATATTAATGATTTAAAAACTCTAAGAATTTATTTATTAATGTAATTTTATAAGAAATACCGTAATTTTGCAAATATGGTAGTTTTTCGTAACGATAAAAAGATATAATTTTTTTAACCCTTTGCACTCCGATGGTGCCTCTGACTTACCATTCAAGGCTGTGCATCATTTTGATGTTTTATTTATTTATTTTTCAAATTTAATTGTTACAAACGCCTACATAGTGATTAAGAGATGTAGATTAATTTTTCAGAGAGATTCGACTCAAAGGAATTTTGTATATTTATTTTTCATAGCAATAAACAAATTTTTGTATTAGGTGAATAGTTTTGCATCTAATTATTTTTAAAGAGCAAAGGGTTAAATATTTATATTTTTTATATTTTTGAAGCACATCAAAACTGATGATCCAACTAATACCTCCATATAACAGGTAGAAAATACGGAAGGTCTTAACCACACGATTCCCATATAAAATGACTTCACAAACTTGGACATTTTTTTAAAAATTGTATTAATTTTTAATTCGCATTGATTTAGATGTATATTTATTTTTAAAGATTTGTAGCACTTAGAATTTTGAAAAGTTAAAATAATTATTAAACGAAATACAAATGCCAGATAAAGCCAGTTCGCTGTTAACTAATATCCAATGTATTTTAAATGTCATGTAATAATTTGCTTTCACCATTCGCAAAATATATTATATCATTTAAAAATTTATTAAAATTAACATTTAATTTTTGTATGTTTCAAAACTTCTGTTGATTAATTTGAAACAAATATGAAATTTGAAGATGTTGATGTTTTTTAAAATATTCTTTTGTAGAAAAAGGATTATAATATTTTTTTAAAATCATGTAGATAAAGTATTTTAAGAAATAACAATTTATGCAAAAATGAACCTAAAACATGTGAACAGTAACGATTTTATTTCTTTGTTATTTCTGGAGTTTTAGATATAATATTGCGTTTATTTAGATATATGTTTGAGCCCACTATCGTTGGCCATTTTCTCAGCCTGAATGTAGAAGTGTTTTATGTGAAATCAGCTAACGAAAATGTTAAGTCTGGTAAAAGTCATAGATCTAAATTAAGTTTAGATAGGTGTTAAGTTTTTATTAATTTTAAACTTACAGTTAAAAAAATCAAACGAAAGATTTTAGCACAGAGTACTTCTTATGACAGTGTAGTTTAAGGGGGAAAGACCTTTTCGTAGTTGTATACATGATTCGTTTTATTTTTAGAGAAGAATGTTAGATATTTGATTAGGTTAAGATAATTATTAGATATTTGATTCAGTTAATTTGATTTAGTTAAGATGATTCTTGATTTTGTTGAAGTATTTGATTATTCCTTCTATGACTATTTGTTCTAAGACCATTCCTGAACTCGGAATATGATTCCAAAAAGAAGACGAAGTACTGACAACACTATTTCTTAATTAAAGCAGTCAATAAGAAGAATGATTAAAGGTATCTTACTCAAACTATGTGGCATATAAAAGACATATTTATATAATGTTGAGTATGGTGTTAAACAATATCCCCTAGCATTTTATATTTATTTCTGCAAAAAATTGTCATTAAAAGAAACTGGCGAGTTAAAATATAATTTACGGAAAGTTCTAGTATGCGTTTTTTCCTCCGTTAATGACAATTACCGTAGAGTCTAGCATTTGTCAATTTTGAGGTTGTGCTGCTGCTCTCTGACTACATAACTGACGCTCTTGTTCCATTAAAGAATATTCACAAGGATATTTTAGATAAGAGTCATCAAAATCACATTGATGAAAATTTTAAAAAGTGAATTTAACTTGCTTTAAATTTACTGAATTGCTGTCTACATAAAAATAGTAGATCTCGCCTTGTTTTTTGACTTATTTTCATAAATTATTGCGCATTTCTTAAAACCTCGTTATATTGTGAAAAGAAAATATTTGTGAACTCTTTATTTTGGCATATTAGATCCAAAACCTTTTATAAAAACCATAGAATTATATTCAATTTTCATTTAGTGAATTCTTTGAATATCAGAGATACTGGGCTCATAAGCACAATAGAACTTTTGATAGAAGGAATTTGATTTCAAAAAAAAAAAACTAATTTCAGAACAAAGATCTGATTTATTCCTTTGGTTTGAAGTGATATTGAGTTATGTTGCTGTTGTTACAAATGGAACTTTCCATGTACAAGCCCGATGATGCATTAGCGGATTTAAGCCGAAATAAGCATCTCTTGTTTTGTGCTAACTAGAGCCAAGAGTACGACTTTAGCTTAACTCTCATCACATTCGCTTGCAAACTCCTTTTTACAGAAGGGCACATTCATACACCTTACAGGTAGAACACAAACGAACAACTATGCCCGAACCGGTACCCGGACCTGGGATGTCCAGATCATGAAAAAGTCGCGTTACCTCTTTGCCAGGACACCGCAAACTGAATGACGATTTTGAGTTATGTGCTCAGATAGAGGACATACATGCTGATAAACAACTTCAAAAATACTCAGTTCAGATTTTTTAAAGAGGTCAAAATAATGATATTCATCGAAACTTGGTGATGAATTTTTTTACTAATATAATTAATGTGTCTTTGTTTACGAAAAAGTACTAAATAAAAGTGTATATATATATATATATATATATATATACAGAGAGAGAGAGAGAGAGAGAGAGAGAGAGATAAAAGAAAGTTGTACAATTTAGAATTCATCACTTTTCAAATTACTTAAATACGCAAAAATTTACGAGACATTTATAAAGTCAATCGCTTTATAGAATAAATAACATATGCATCGGATTATTTTCTTGAAGTTTCATGTAAAGTAGCCAACAGAGCATATTTTCAAATCGAATCTTTTTAATAAAGATTTCATTTCTTCAACTTTCAAGTTATAGATATCCTCTTATTGCCTTTGATTTCAGAAGAAAAAGGAATTATTCGGTTTAAAGCAAGTTTCCCAATTTGATTGGTTAACATTTGTTGAAAAGAAAAAGTTTTGGTTTGAATATGATGGTTAAAAATGGCTAGAAAAGCACACTTGTTTTGTCGATATAATTGCTTCTGTTTTAAACAATCCACTTTTTCACATATTTACCCGATATGGCGAATTTTGCATCTATTGTACTAAATACAATCGAATTTGAGACATGAGGCCCGAAATTCAAAATACGTATGCTAGAAAAAGGGTTCGTTGCATGTGTTTGTAAAACTGGGTGAAAGGCCTATTTTGATGAAACTTATTGGCAACATTTCGTATATTTAACTGCATCATGTGACTCACTAGCTTTTACGCGGTAGTTTTAGTTTGTCCAATAATCAAAGGCGTCCTGACATAGTGGTAGCGCGTCTTCCCCAAGATCTGAGAGTCCCGGGTTCGAGTCCCGATTCGACTCTCTTTTTTTGGTTGCTCTTTTTTTTCTCTGTAAGATGTGTGGCTGTGCCCCCCCCCCCCAGTAAAAAGAGGCTGTGCAAGCAAATGTGATGAGTGAATAGCAAAAGTCGTACTCTTGGCCCTAGTTGGCGCTGCTACAAAATCAAGAAACGCTGATTAGGCTTAAATCGCTGACTACTTCGGCGAGCTTGTCCGTGGCAAGTGCCATAAGAAACGACAACAACATCATTGTTGCATATGCCATCATTGCTGCATTGCTTTTCCCGGTAGTTTTAGTTTGTCCAATAATGATTGTTACGCCGTCATCCTGAAATAAGAGTAGCACTTCTCTCCCGTGATCTAGGCGTCCTGAATTCTAGTCCTGGTTCGGGCATGAATGTTCTTCTGTGTTCTATCTGTGAGGTGTGTGAATGTGCCCCTTCTGTAAAAAGGGGCTGCGTAAACTACTGTGATGAGTGAGTAGCAAAAGTCGCACTCTTGACCCTAGTTGGCGCTACTACAAACAAGAGACGCTGATCAGACTTAAATCTCTTATTGCCTCAGCTGGCTTGTCCGTGGCAAGTGCCATAAGAAACAACAACATCATGTTATATATGCCTCGGCAACTGCAAAAAGACCCCCATATTAGAATTGTTTGCAGTGATTCCTGTTTTGTAACTGGAAAGATGTAACTGCACAAAAATTTATCTTGAGTTGCATGAAGTGTAAGGTGGAAATGCAATATCGTGTCATTCTATGGCGGACTGGTGTAATTTTTGAGAAATGACATAAGTATATTTACTGTATTCGAAACAACGATACCACTCGAATAAGGAGGTAAAACTGCATTCCAAGAATGGTTACTCGTCATTGGATAGGATTTCTTTGCAGAAATCTACCACTTGTGCCAAATTTATTCAAGCATTTAAATAGCGAAGATGATAATGCCGAAAAGTAGATTTATAAGAAATTTTAGGATACATATTAAGTTATCGTGAAATTTCGATCTTCTATTTTTTAAGCAGTGCTACTAGCTTCTTGGCCAATCCTCGTTGACCAAAAGTGACAATTCCAAGCATCCAAAATTTACACTAAAAAATTTCATTTTTCTGTGATGCTGTATGTTTTGAGTTCTCATCTTCAAGCACATAATTACAAAAGGAATTGTCCACCATTTGATGGCATTTGTCACAAAAAAGTCACAGTTAAGCAATTTTGATGTAAAAATTATATTGTCAAAATTAACTCATCTAAATAACAGAATATTTTAAGTCGGAATACCATCAATTTTTCCTCTAAAGGTCAATCTGAGAGACCTTTGAAGAATTCTTTCTTCAAAATATGACAGAAATTTACTTACTAAGCTTCGGATTATTTCTGGAACTTGAAGAAAATCGGTAAAAAAGAATATTAATAAATTTGGTAATTTTTTATCATTTTTTATTTTTATTTAGTAGCAGATTCAAGCTATGATATAAAAATAATATCTGCATTTATAAATTTGTTGACTAATTCATTTTCCTAAAAACTATTTACTTTTATTTTGTTAAATTAAAGTACTTTTTTTTTCTTTTATTTGTGACCAACCACTTTTGGCAGGTTTCCGTGCAAGCTCTTAAGCTGAAAAAAAAATTCACTATCGTTTAACGAAAATATCTTTAAGCATCCAATTACAACAGAGATTAAAGCCATGTTAGTTTAGCGGCCTTTCTTCTGCTCTGTTCACCACGCATGTAAACCATTCCATTAGAGTAAAAGCTCATGATGTTATAATGCTTAACTATATGATTGTTCGGCTCATTTGTTTTCTAACTTTAACGATACGCTAATTTTATTTTCTTATTCATCATTAATATATAGATACTAAACAGAATCTTTGTTCCTTACTTTTCAACAACGGAAAAAACGCACGTGATTAAACATTTAATGAAAAGATTATTTGAATTTCAATGCAATGTATTCTACTGTTGAAAATGACGGCGACCTAGCATAGAGGTAGCGCATCTTCATTGTAATCTTGGCGTCCTGAGTTCAAGTCCTGGTTAGGGAATGGTTGTTCTATCTGTGAGGCGTGTGAATGTGCTTCCCCGTGAAAAGGATCTGTGCAAGCGAATGTGATGAGTGTGTAGCTAAAATCATATTCTTGGCCCTGGTTGGCGCTGCTTTAAAACAAGAGACGCTTACTTCGGCTTAAATCTGCTGATGCATCAGCGGGCTTGTCCATTGCAAGTACCATTAGTAACAACAACAACTGGTGAAAATTAAACAAAAAAATTTATCAAATTTAGAGAAAAATAATGAAATAAGTAAAAGGTGTGCATTACTTTTACATTTATTTTGTTAAAAAATTGTATATTCCACATTCTAAAACTATGTAAAGATTATCTTTATGATGTAATATTTTTGGATGCCAAAATAATAAAAAAAATTCTTTTATTAATTTTAATTAATAAAAATTTCAAACTGGACATTGCCGAGTTGCATATTTTCAATTTACAAAGTGTTTCATTATTAAATTCAGAAGCTCTAGATCTAACGGTCTGTCATTTTGATTGTCAACAAAAACACTAACAACTCAAACAGAATCTTTAAGACATTAAAAAACTAAAGTGATAAATAGTAGTGATCATATTTTGTGTATTATTACAGCATAGACCTTTAACTGAAACTCGGAAATTAAAGCCTTTTTTCTATAGTTTTTGAATTCTATTTAATATATTCAAAGCTTGACTTCAGATCCCTCTATTTTCCATTAAATAAATTAGATGAATTTAATCAGCTAATTTTAAAAATTATTTATATTTTTTTTTTCGTTGGTTCAATACCTTTTATAGAAAAATTTTCTTCAATATAAAGAAAAAAACAAAAAACTTTATAGTTCTTTATTGCTTAAGATCAAAATTAAGTGTATGAATATTAAAACATAAATCCATATCACATTCTCTGAATCTGATTTTTTTTTGCATTTTAGTAGATATGATTTCATTATATTTTGCTTCTCTGAACTATTTTTCTTTTCAATTTTATCGAAAAAGTAATTTGTTTGAATATACTGTTGAATGAAATATGTTTCCCCATAATAATATTAAAAAAAAGGATTTTAAAAAAAATCTAAACATCATCTAAAAACGTGAATTCTCCCATTCGATATTAATTTTGAAAATTGAGGGCCATTTGTCAATATAATTTACATACACAATGCCTTTATCTGAAATGAATCAGTTCTACATATTACTATTGCTAAATAATAAATCAAGTTTTGTTTATATTTTCGATAAATTTTTACTTTTTTTTATTTACTTCTTAGAAATGATCTGAAACGGCCGTATAAAGATTAAAAATAAATAAAAAAACACTTTGCATAACATGTATTTCCTAAGCTTTGGAAACTAAATTGAATTTACAATCTAAATATTAGCCGATGAAATTCTAAATGAATGTTTTATTCAAAACAGTGGAAGACAATGAATTGAATTTTCAACCAAAAAAAGTAATCAGTTTTCTCATAAATATAAATTGGAACAATGGGTATAAAATATTGCAATTTAATATTTTAATGCTAAACGTTGGGCTTTCAGAAAATGAAAGATTGGTACTAAATAATGTTTTCAATTCGAATTTGTCGTAACGTTATAATATCGTTTGCTGATAACATGAATTCCTTATGTTAGTTTTATCTTCTGCGATAATAATTCAAAATTCTCTAAAGCATTATTTTTTTACTATTATTATTTAGTTTAATTACTATTAAAATAAATTATGATGCATTTTTACTAAGAATATTTTTAATGCGAATTTGTTATAATGTTAAAATACTATCGTTCATGTCATGAGCTCAACATATTTACCTTATCTTATATGGAATTACTTCAAAATGTTTGTAATGTCTTAACGTTAAAATATCGTTTGCTGATAACATGAGCTCTTTATCTTAGTTTTATCAACTGCGGAAATAATTTAAAATGCTCTGCAGCATTATTTTTTGTTTATTATTATTATTATTATTTAGTTTAGTTACTATTAAAATAAATTATGGTTCATTTTTAAAAGGAATATTTTTAATTCGAATTTGTCATAATGTTAAAATACTATCTTTCATAACATGAACTCACCATGTTTATCTTATCTCATATGGAATTATTTCAAAATGTTACATAGTATTATTTTTTTGTTAGTTACAATTATTATTTTCAATGTTTGTTTAATATTACTATTATCATAATACTTATTAAAATTCGTCCGTATATATTTATTACGTTGGTATTACATATTAAAACAGTTACAGTTAAAAGTATAACTAAGATAAATATATTGTTTATTTTTAGTGTTCTTAATTTTAGATAAAAATATTGCACAATTTGAATTTTTGAATCAATCCAATTCAAATATTAAGTATTATTTTGTTTGTTTGTTACAATTAGGATTTAAAATGTTTGCTTGATATAATTATTACTATTCTAAATATTAAAATTATTTCCTATTTATTTAATAAATTTATATTATTTATTGAAATAGTTGAAGTTA
The DNA here is from genome assembly GCA_026289955.1 of Argiope argentata. Taxonomy (NCBI): domain Eukaryota; kingdom Metazoa; phylum Arthropoda; class Arachnida; order Araneae; family Araneidae; genus Argiope; species Argiope argentata. The sequence goes on along the minus strand of JAOUZG010007780.1, from coordinate 26,272 downwards.
TAAATAAAGTTTTAATAGCAGCTTTAACTAAAAAAAATTATTTATTTTTATTGCATTTAATTTTAGATCAAATTTGTCTCAATATGAATTTTAGAACAAATGGAATTTTACTAACATCATCGTTAACAATACATCCAGTTTCGCTGTATAAGAAACAAAGAACTTTTTTTTTCATTTTCCCATAAAAAAATTTACAAAATGATACTTATTGAAATTTTCTAGAGAAAATTAACTTCTTTGTTTCAAAAAGAAAAGTTGCTCATGCAAAAAACATTAAAACTGTCGTAGCTGTCGAAGTTAAGAAATATGTGCTATTTTAAGGCAATTTACATGACTTTAGTTATATTTTAGTACTCTTATGGTAAAAATTTCGTTCAAAAGTGCCTTTAAATCTAATTTTCTTACTTTCTACAAATTAACATAAAAGATATCATTCTGAGAAATATATGAGCTTTCACATTAGGTTTTTTTTTTTGTCTTCAGCAATAAAAATAAAAACGAATACAGATTGTTTTGTGTCTAGTTTTACTGATAGAAACAACAGATAATGAAAATATAAACAACAATACGCAGTTGAATTCTATCAATTTAGTCTTCTTCGATATAATGCAATAGAATTTAATCATCTATATTCTGCTTGTTATATTCGTATTTCTTCACCTCTGCTATTCATGAAAAAAAGAATATGTGTTATCACTCTAGAGCCAGACTATTTGACCTAACGCGACAAAACTGTACAAATATTCTTTGATGAAAGAAAAATATTATCATACAAAAATTGTTTCAAAATGGTTTTAAAACTCTATTTTTTAAATGACAGGTAATTTGTTTTTTTAAATATTTTTTTATAATTTTTTCCATGGTTTTTAAGAATATATTTGATTATTGCAATGAAATTCAAATCGTTTTGTTTGTGTCGTCCAATTTTTAATCTCGTGGGGTTTTTTTTATATATAAGTAAGAAAAAAGGGAAGAAATATTCTTTAAAAGTTAATGTAAAAGCTTATATAAGGAATAAAATAAATGGTTACATTACGGAGATGAGCAATGTTCAATATGTTGCCAGAATGTTCCCATGCAATTATTTTTTATCGTATTATGATGTCATGCGATGGTTCATTTACACGATAAATAGAACAAGTATAAGGTAAAAAAATAATGTGGCTGTAACATCTTTCAGAATTTGATTTAAAAAAATAATTTTTGAGGAAAATATTTAATTGAAATTAAACACAACCAGAATTTCTGGAGAATCAGATATTAGCAGAAAACACCTAGTTAAGTTGTTATAACTAACATTTTTCTCTAAATTTTAGGGAAATCTAACTCCAACTCAAAATATAAGTAAAGAATTGAAATAATTTTGTACTTGAGTGCAATCATTTAAATTTTCTTGTTTGATTCAATGACGTTATACTTATGATCTGAGAACATGATGTTGTTTTTGTTAGAGTCTTTTGAATGACTGAAGGTAAAGAATAATTGAAGCTCGAAATCACGAAGGCAATGAATAAAACATAAATGGCATTATTTATCAACATCTTTTAGTCACATATATTTTAATACCTCCTTTTACCAGTATTGCCTTATTATTAAGTATATTTCTTTGGAAGCAGATACATTTTTAAAAGATGGGCCAGCTTTTACAAGTACTGATTTTCCAAACTCGTTTAAACTACTTGATAATTTAAATTAATTAAGACAAATAATAACTTTAAAATAATAGCGTTCTCACATGATGACTTAAAATTTGCGATCGCAGATTTCGTTTTTCTTTAATAATTTTAAATCCTTAGTTTTTCTATATTCATATTAATTTTTTTTTGTTTTATAAATCAGATATCTTTTGATGTATAAAACGAAAAAAAATATATTTAATATATATAATATATGAAAAATTTATATTTTTATATAACAAATAGGTAAGGAATAAAGCATAAGTGGCAATATTCATCAACATCTTTTAATCTCACATATTTTTTATCAAAAAACTTCGTATGTTGTATCTTCTTAATTCTATCAAGACGGCACATTGTGATAAGTGTACAAATCAAAACTGGTACAAACATTGATCATAACTACAGACGAAATACTATTCATCTCTGAACTGTACTGACTACGCCATCTTTGTTGGAAGAGCCACAACAAGTTTTTTCTCCTCCACCATGTACCAAACATAAAAAAGAAAAGCGTAAATATATTATTCCTATAAAAAAAATTTGTAGCCTTTTTTCTTTTCTTTTGCCATTTAATATAAAAGAGCGGTTTCTAATTTTACTACACATCGTTTAATAACAGTGTTTTGCAAATATATCCATATTGTTTTTACCTCTTCTACTATATTTTTCCAATGCCCAGCATTTAATCTTTTAGATGCTTATTTAATTTAAAATTTCTCAGTCTAAAGACTGACAAAATGTATTTTAAACATTTTATAAACTCCAACTTTAAAATTTTCAATTTTTTAAAATTTTGTCTTTTTTATTGTTTAATACCATATGTTTTAAACCGTGAACCTGCTTATCTACCATCAGCTTGGCGCAGCATGGCCAAACATGGCTCTTGCGCCAGAACCCAACCAACCCAACCAGCCATCTTTGTTATGTTGGATGAATTAGAAGTTACGTGACCACCGGAGTTTCGGTTTCATCTCTTAAAAAAGTCACGAAAGCCATTAGGGTTGATACCGTAAATTTAGATATAAAAGATAGTTTTAAGGATTCGCGTTCTAAGCTTTTAGCAAGATTGGGAGCCCCTGGCCATCCCAAACTAAATCCAACGCAGGGGACTAATAGTTTAAATGGGGGAAGGCCGAAATCGCTTCTGAAGGTAACTCGATTAAAGAAAACTGCAGGCACTTAGGCAGGCCGGAAAAAAATGCTACTTTGGAACGCTTCACTAATAATTCACGTCAAAACTTTCAATGGAAGAAAAAAAAGATCCCAGTCGGCGATTAGTTAAGCTTTTTAAAAATGGGCCAAATCGCCCATTTAAAAAGTTTTCTCGTTCAAGATCTTTTAAGTTGAGTGATATAAAAACTCTGATTTTTTTCCAGGCAGTCGGGCATTTCTCTGTGAAGTTAGTTACATGGATTTTACTAAATTTAAAAACTGATATAGGGTTGCCTGAAATAGGTTATGTATTTTTCTGATTTCGTTTTTCTATTTTTAATTTTGGGTAATCTTTATATATCAGCATGCCTACATTGCTTTTTATGTTGAGGTAATATTTAGAATTAAATTTTCTTTTCATCTAATGTATTTCTTTATAATTGTGGGCAGCGAAGAGTTTTCTGAAACAACAAGATTTAAGGAATACGAAAACTTGAGAGCACTTGTTTGAAAAACATGGTGTAGACATACTTTAACCGTATTTCTGGGTTTGATACTATTCAAAACTAGTTATAGGAAGTCAATATTTGAAATAAACATTAAAATCTTTTGAAAATTGTCGTTTAATGGTGCAAATTTAAGCAAATCCTTTAAAAACTTTAAATAGGCAATACTAAAAACTATCACTCTGATCTAAACAACACTTACATCAAAATAAACTACATAATTTTTTCTAGAGAATGAAATATAATAGTGTGGTTATAATAATAAATAAACATTTTAGAATCAGTCAAAGATTTATCGTGAAGTTTTTTAGTAAATTTATGACGTTATTATTCAAACAATAGGCTGTAAATTAAAAAAAAAATATTCACTCAATCTAAATTTTTTGTTCAACCCTTAGAAAGTAATATAAGAAAAAAAAGGCCATCAAATTTCATAGTAATATTATATTTTGAATTATTTGATTTGAAGTGAGCCGAAAATAAGTAAAAACTTCTGATAAAAATGCAATTAAATTATGCAATAACATATTTTAATAATAAATTATGTGTGTACATACTTAAAATTAACCACATTTATAGATGATACCTTTTTTCTCCTCAGCTTTTAATAATCTGCTTTTTTCCTGACAAGTTTTACATTTGGCTGTGAATACCGCCTAGATTCATTTATTATGCCTTTTTCGAGTTCAGCAAATACTCTAACTGCATTTGCACTAGTATACAATCTAATAACTTTAAGGGTATTCAGTAATCCAATAAAACTCCATTAACATGTATTGTAGACATAAAACCCCGGAATTTGAGGGCTTAGAACTCAACAAAGACATGTTTAGGTTCAAATTTCCACAAAACACCGCTGAAACTGTCAATGGCATTTTGCATTTTGCAGTGCAAAAAATGTTCCGTATTTAAAAGTAAATATGTGTTTATGCAAAATTTAAATATGTTTTTGGCCAGTTACATTGATATTTTCAGTTATTTTAATGTTTACTTCCGATTACCGATCATTACGAAAATATTAATATCTTAACTTTTAATTAAAGTAGAGAAAAAAGTAAACCTGTTTTGGATAGCTCAAAGTCTGCAAAAATCAACGTTTTCAACGTGCCCGTATACGTTAAGCACAATCAATATATTTTAAAAAAACCTATCGGATTTCCCATTCCTTATTTTTCTCGAATATTTCTGGAATATTGTACCCTTTTACTTTCTCCGACGAAAGTTTTTCCATCGTCAAAAAATTCGAATTCGTGATTTTGACGAATTTCCACTTTTCAGATTTCTCCGAATCTGATTTAAAGAATTATAGATGAACATCTCTGTCTCTATTTGTTTTTAACATTAGAACTCAAAAGCGGTTTGAGCTTGACGGTTGACATTTAGTGTATGATCTTATGCCGGATTTGAACATTTCCACCAGGTTTTTTCTGAAATCCATTCTGAGGAATTGTGTTGGTCCAACTGTTCCAATACAAACAAAGATAACAGCAAATTTCTAAAATTAGTTAGATACAACAAATAAAATTTTGAGATTTCTATAGATACAAAAAAATCTTGTGAGTTAGATAGATACAACAAATAAAATGTTGAGATTTCGATAGATACAACAAATAAAATGTTGAGATTTCGATAGATACAAAAAATTTTTGAGAGTTATATAGATACAACAAATAAATTTTGAGAGTCCGATAGATACAAAAAACATTGAGAGTTAGATAGATATAACAAATAAAATTTTGAGAGTTCGATAGGTACAAAATCATTGAGAGTTAGATAGATACAACAAATAAAATTTTGAGAGTTCGATAGGTACACAAAACATTGAAAGTTACATAGATACAACAAATAAAATTTTGATATCTCGATAGATACAAAAAAATCTTAAGAGTTAGATACAACAAATAAATTTTGAGAGTTCGATAGATACAAAAAAAATCTTGATAGATATCTAGATACAACAAATAAAGTTTTGAGTGTTAGATAGATAAAATTTGGGAAGAAGGTTCAATATTCATAAGTCGATAAATATCAATATTGAAATAAAATCAATCAACGCAACGAATAATTGAAGCTTGCAATCTTGTAGACAATGAATAAAACATAAATGACAATATTCACCATCTTTTAGTCACATATATTTTTTACCTGCTTTTACCAGTATTGCTTTATTATTACGCATACTTCTTTGAAAGCAGATGCGTTTTTAAAATTGACCTGCTTTTACCAGTATCGCTTTTTCAAACTGGTTTAAACTGGTTAATCACTTAAATTAATTGAGACGAATAATGGCTTTAAAAAATAATAATTTTCTCACATGATAACTTGAAGTTTGCGATAGAAGATTTCATTTGTCTTTTTTTTTTTTAGTTTTAAATCTTTAATTGTTCTATGTTTCATATTTATTTATTATTTTGTTTTGTTTTATAAATAAGATATCTTCTTATATATTTTTTTAAATTATAAATTATGTATTGCTTTTAAATGTGATACCGCGATAATACTTAACTATATCAATATTTAATTTATATAAATGAATCATTCTTAAAAGCTTGTATGAATTTTGTTTATTAAAATGCTAGTATTTAATAAAGAAATAATGCTTTATCGCTACTTTTGAACTAGTTGTACATCATGTCTATTATTACTACAAGTTAAGTGTACAGGTGTAAGTACCGAAATATGCATATGTTTAATGTCCATTCATTCCACATTTTCACCTGGAATTCTTCGCATGCTTTTTATAAAGGTGTTATCTTCCCATTCTTCATAGTATAAATATTGTATACTGTGAGTAAGACTTTAAATTATATGAGTGCTCAAATTTCTATTCTCCTAATCCCACACATAAATTGTTGATATTAGTGAAGAAAAACGATTATGTCTTTTCGGTGTCTTTTTATTGACCAGTTAGAATCAAAATTTGACACAGAATTATCAGTTCGGTAAAAAGATAACGTACCGAATTTCCTTCATCTAAATCCTTGCATTTTTGAATTATTGTTTACTTTCATGTAAATAAACAGAATAATATATGGTCAACTACCTGATAAAATAATTTCAAAATTTGATCCATAATTTAGATCTAAAACTGAGTTTCAAATTTTTATCCATCTACCATTTTAAGTGTTTGGATCTTAAACTGAGCTTCAAATTCATATACATGTACTATTTTAAGTTTTGTAGTTAATGAGTTCACTTTACTCAAAAAGACAAAGAAATAAATTTCTTTCAAAATTTATGAGAAATCTTGGTATTTTTTTGTAAAGACCATATTCCTTTGGTCAAAATTCCAAAAATGTTCTAGAATTATCATATTCAAAAATCTGATATGGATGTTCGACAAAAGCTGAAATCGAATTTTTTGATAATTACTATGCTTTCGTCTCGTGTATTTTGCAAAAAAGAAGCTAAAAAAAAGAGCATTCGAAAACGATACATTAAAAGACTTTTTTTTTTTGCTTTCTTATCTATTTGTCAGTTCTTCACAAACGCCTTAATTTAATTAGATGAGATATACGATTCCGATATCTATTGTCATTCTAATTCAAAGAAGAAACTCAAAAAACATCTGGGCTACTAAAGCACCTAATCTTTTTTTAAAGAAATTGCTATTTTTCCTATTCATGAATTTAAACGTCAATTCAAAATGGATTCCAATATAAAAATTATATAAGAATTTAAGAATATTTTTTTTATTTCTATGGACGAATTATTTTAGACCAAGATATTAAAAGTGCGAAAATAAAATAATTCTGAAACGTTTAGTTAAAATAACATTAAAGGTGAAAGAAAGAAATTCTTGTTTGGGCTGATTAAATGTCCTTTAAACAAGAAATAAAATTTAATTCTTTATAGAAGCTTTATAAATTATTTCTATTTGTTACGACAAATAAATATTATCATTCATTAAATCAGACACATTCTTCACGGATTTTTCTTAAATTTAGATATGTTCAATATATCTTGAGCAATGTGGAAATATATCTGTCAAACAATCGATAAAATTCGTAAACTTTTTGAAATCCGTGCCGAAAATAATTTATCATTCTCATACATTTTATGAATTAAAAAATGTTTTTAATGTAAACTTAATATATCGATACGAAAAAAAACCTCTGTCCTTGCCTTACTTTGAAAAAAGGCCTCTTAAGACATGCAGGATAAAAACCCTTTTCTAATTATCTTTTTTTTTATTTATCATCAGGACTTGATGTTGTTTTGGTTAGGAAGTTTTGTTGTCTTCGAAATTTGCGGACACAATTTTTTTTACCTGCTTTTACAAATATTGCATTAATACTATACGTGCTTTTCTGAAAGCAGATGCGTTTTTAAAAGACTGACGTAGAGCTACGACATAATAATTATTGTTATTACATCTCAAAATCGGTGGAACTACAAAACTTTGTTTGCCGGCTAGAAAACTACTTTTAGCTGTTCAAAATATTATAACGCAAAATATATATATATATATATTTATCGCTGCACTGTTGTTTTAAGTTTAAATAAAAATGTTAATTGAAGTAGACAATTTTTAAAAACTATGTTATCTTCTTTAGTTAATAATTTTTTTCTCTTAAGTTCTTCAAATTTCATTTGCAAATACTTCGGCATAAAAAACTTTTTAATAAAAGTCTCCAGATAATTCTCATAAAAA